>ML807743.1:436971-477140 GCA_009831015.1 Picea engelmannii | reverse complement strand
TGGAGAAAGATCATTATCTACTCTATTGGGAATGTTTTTGTCACAGGAAGATCATTTTCTTCAGCACAGAGACAATCTTTCTCTGTTTGGGTATGAGTTTAATCCTTGTGGATTGATATTTAATAAAAAAAGGGTCAATTTTACCATATGGGAACACTAATTGGCTATGGGGGTCATGTGCATTGACAGAGGACAAATTATTTACTGTTGGGGAGCGATTTAGAGTTGCAATTTATAGTGTTGTCACATACAACCTGATCACAAGTGTTGGTGCTCATATATTTATGCTATTTTGGGACCAAATATTCTCCTTCTACAAGTTTTCTACCCTTTGGGGAGTAGTTGTTTCATATTTCCACCTACATGATTGATTACCTTAGCTTAGTTCATTTGTACTGGAGAAAAATCTCTTGTTGGTTGCACTTGCTAGAAGGGGATGTCTACCTTGTGGGTCTACTTGGTACTTTTCTGGAGTTGTTGAGAACCTACGAAACTCTATTCCCTTATTATTCATGACCTGTTCCAGATTTGTGTATGAGGGCAAAATTGTCAAATTTATATAAGCTCCGTGGGTTTATTGTTGTGTATTAGTCTAGTTTAAATTAGCAATAAAGAGATCATACCAATGGCGTTTTCATTGTTGTCATAAAAATTATAGATTAGTTTGTTGTTCATTGTATCTTTATTAACAACGTTACCGACTTAATGAGAACTGTGACATCAAAGTGAGAACTCTGGCCCAAAAAACCCATATTTTTTCATAAAAAACATCAATATCAACCCCCAAATCAAAAAGTCGTGCTACCGGTAGCACCATTTTTTTAAACAGGGTCAAAATTATAACATTTTTTCAAATATGACCTTCGAAACTTAGACAGTAGCTTAGAAAAACCTTAAAATCAACACCTAAAAAAATATGTTTTTGAGATTTTTTTTCAAAACGTTAAAATTTTAGATAATTTGAAATTGTATTTTTAGTAGTTGGTACCATTAAAATCAAAACCTCAAAATCAACCATCAAATTGAAAAGTACTGCCACTAGTTGCACCCATTTTGAAATTGGGGTATTAAAATGACACATTTGTTTAGAGTGATCAAATACATAATCATTACTATAAACAAAATAAGAAAATCGACCCTTAAATGCTTACTTTTTAAATCTTAGTTTATCACTCCAAGCACAAGATAATACATAATGCCATGAAAACAAAACATTTAAAAATATATATTCAAAACCCAAATTTGAAAAAGCAAAACATCTAATATATATATATATATATATAAACTAAAATTCCCTAAGCTAAAACAAAATATTTAAGAAAAAAATTTAAAATAGCAAATTTCATTAAAAAAAAAACCCGATATATATATATATATATATATATATATATATATATATATATATATATATATATATAACATGGTTATAAGTGTGTGTGGGTGTGTTTGTATTGTGTTAATTTTTTAATTTTTTTTTTAAATGTTGTATTTTAGTTTTTCTTTTATTTTTTTTTTAATTTAAATTTTATTGATGATGATGATGATGATGATTAATGTCCACTAAGACCAAATTGGTCTATCGAACCTTAAAAGGGTAAGTGATTTTTTATAATTTTGTTTCTGTGCTCGAAAAACATTAAGAGGTTAGGTAGGTTGGTAGTGTGACAAATATTTTGGAAATGAGATCTAATATGGGTATAGGTTGGACAATCTAAGAGAAAGTGATTTTCATCTTCAACCTTCTTAGTGTCACAAAGGTGACACACTCTTTAATCCCATGGCGTTTTAGGAATTGACCAACGCCCAGTTTCACTATGGAGCTTGTGAGAATTTGTTCTAATCTTAGCGATGCTTATTTTTTTCTTTACACTTGGCAAAACAAATAGATAATTTTGATCTTCTAGAAATAATTTTGATCTTCTAGGGTTGATTACATCCTTACAATACCTTAATTTTCTTGTTTCCTGTAACTCTTTATCACACCACATTTTCTCCTTAAATTTTGATTTGACATTTTTTTTTAAGTATCTTTATTTTGCAAAATGGTGTCTTCCATGATTCCCCAATAGTTTAGCCAAGATCGACATTATTTATGCCATCCTCGCTTGAGTCGATGGCAATTATGACTTGATTTTGAAGCAATTTTAGGAAGCCTCTTGTCTTCCATGTTGCTTAAATTGTTCTTATACATTAGGTATCTAGTCATACCCATGCTCTCAATGGGGGAGAGGCTTGTTTCTAGGAGGAGCATGGGATAGGGTGTATTTCTTTTAATTTTGAGATTATAGGTTATAAAATTATTTTGTATTTTCTCTATCTTTCTCCAAGATTGATGAGAGATTCTACAACCCTAGACTTCACATCCATAAAGAACAACATGTGTAACAATAGTCTCAAAGATGAGTTTCTTTTGATCCCAACTCCAAAGATCAGTTGGTCTACAATTGTTTTCAAGCCCATAATAATCTTTCCATCCCCCAATAATCCTTTTCTCAATGCTATAATTCCAATTGAGCTTGTGGTGAATATCAATTCCAATATATTTGTATGAAGTCACTTCTTCCAAGTTGTTGTTGTGATATACAAAGGTATCATAAGGGATCTTATTGGATTTAATAATCATGACCTGAGTCTTATCAGTATTAACCGTCATAACCATATTGGAGAAAAACTCCTTGAGGATTCTTAGTTGGTTTTCAATATCATGGGGAATCCTTTCCATAAGAATGATATCCTCAACATAAATAAGAAGATTGATGAATATACAAGCGAAAGTAGGGCCAACACAACCTGCTTTTTCCAAGCAATCTTCTAACTTGTCAATTTATATGCCAAAAAGGGTAGGGGCAACCTTGTTTGAATCCGATATTGCAATTAATCTCTTTTGACCAACCCTCAATGTTTTTAGACTTAGCAATAACTTTCTCATACGTCCTTATTGCAACAACCTATTCCAAAGGTTTTTCCTAGGAACCATGTCAAAATCTTTTCTAAAGTCAACCAAACAACAAAAAAGATTGGTTTTAGTATTGCGGAACTCCTCTGCAATGATCCTAAAGGTAACAATATGGTCCATAGTTGAATGATATCTCTTACACCCGACCTAGCCTTTATCTCTTTTACCATGACTTTCTAGCAAATGGATAATCTTCTTTTCAAAAATAATTCCATAAAGCTTGGCTAAAATCGGGCTAATCATAATGGTCCTATAATTAGAGGGAATGTTTTTATCCCCATTTTTTAAAATAGGAACAATGAGGCTTTGTGTTCAGGGTTTATGGAAGCCTTGCTTAACTGCTAAATTAAAGAGCTTGTGTATGTGAGGGATAAGGACAGGCCCTCCAATTTTAAAAATTTCATCTTGGTAGCCTTCAGTGTCTTTAGCTTTCCCATTTGCAAGTTGCTTAACCCCGAACTCTATGTCATCTAAAGAAAAAACTTCTTCCTTTGTAGGGACAATAGGAATGGTGTCCATTGCATTAGGGAAATCGTAAATACTTTTAAGGTAGGAATTCCAATTCCTCAAGGGAATCCTATTATTTTCTTTAGTATTGTGGTTTAGAATTTGGATTTTATTGATATATTACATTTTTTTCCTTTTAATTAGGGCTTTGTACATATTTATCTTATCGAGTTTTAAGGACTCATTAGAAGCATCCCTAATGGATTTCCCAGCAATTTTGCATTCTTTATCATACCAAGGGTTGTTCATTCTATTATTCTTTTTATAGGACACCTCGAAAGATAATTTGTTAATAGAAGTGGAAAGGGTAGTTGTAAAATTATGATAGATTTCTTCAATGTTGTCCTTATAAGTTAGGAAATTTAATTTACTATTTAAATCCTTTAAGAAAATGTCAACTAAACTTTTGTCAAAGCAGAAATTGCTTTGATTATCAAAATTCTCTTCAATGGCGCTCCTATGCATGGAAAAGTTTAGAGTTAGGGTTAAAGGTTTATGATGAGAGTCAGGCTCATGGTCATTTAAAAGGTCAAAAGTTGTTATTTGGTTGGAAACGGGGATATCGGATATCACATAATATACAACACTACTACCTAGCACATGAATACAAGTCATCTAGTTGGAGTTTGACCACTTCATTACTCCATTGAAAATTATTAGGTCTTGAGAGCTGTAGAGCTTGACCAACTCAGTACTAAACAAAATCTCAATTAGGTCTTCAATGCTTATTTTGTAGCTATTAGATAAAACAAGGTCCTCATCTATCCATAAAGGATTATGGTTGGAATCAGTACTTAAAAGAGTAGCTTGTTTAGTTGCATTCCTAGCATTAAAGTCTCCTCATTGGAGGATATTACCTTCATTTTTCAAATTATAAATATTTGTTCTAAATTATTATAGGGACAATTGTTATCTAGATTGTTTTTCTTATAAAAAGTAGAATTAATAGGTGCAAAATAGCAAATTTCTATAGACATCTTCTTAGCATTGGTGTCTGAAATTTCTATCCAAATGTACTGATTGAGAGGGTCAATCTTATGAATTTGAAAGTGAGGAGAAATGCTCTTTCTAATATAACAAGCTATGCCTCCTATCCCTCTAGGTGGGATTTGTTGTTCCATGGTGACCACAAGACAAATCCTTCTATGTTAGGGACCTTAGACTCCTCATGCTTCCAAGTTTCAACTAGAGAGATAATATCAATATCACTCGGGATCCAACTTATCATAGGACCTTTGCACCATGGAAAACCATGACAGTTCCAAATATATATATATATATATATATATATATATATATATATATATATATTTGTGTGGTTTTATTAATTTTTTAAATGTTGTATTTTAGTTTTGTTTTAATTTTACTTTTTATATAGAAGGCATATCTTAGGGAGAGCTTTTGTAGAAAACCTGTCAACAAGTTGAGAGGTTTTCAAAAACAACCATTACTATCCACTTGTGTTGTCCTTCAAAACTGCCCCTCCAATTTTAGACCTATCTCCTCTTGCCACATCATCTTTCTTATTGACTTCCTTGCTTTGGATATTAATTGTAATGACAATTTTAGAAGTTGTTTTGGATATTAATTGTTTTCTTCTCAAATACCAACGACCTTTTCGTGTGATCACTAGCTCGATTCCTATCATTTCAGACGTTAGCCTTTTCGGTCTTTTGTCATGCAATAAGTTATTGCTGGTGTCTTTTACCATAAAATAGGACTTGGATATTACATTTGTTCAATTGTTCCATCAACATAACATTACATTTGTTCAATTGTCCTATTTTATTTTACCATAAAATAGGACTTAGATATTACATTTGTTCAAGTGTCATGCACGCCATCAACATAGTCATCAGTGTCGTGCACATCAATTTGTTCCAACTCGCAGTGTTCTCTTTGTCAGTGCAGTTGAGCTAATTAAAAATTATTCGTCTAGTCCTATCTTTGAATGCTGGTATCTTTCAGTAAATCCCAAAGCGCATATTTTTTTTTTCTTAAATATTATATATTTAAAATTAGAAAGTACTTATTCTGTTTCATTTAAACGAGTTCACACTATTCTCCGTTAAATTTTAATTTGAAATTAAAAATTTGTTTTTCTTTATTTAATATATATATTTTTTCATTTTAGGTAGTTCTCACTATTATCAGTCAGTTTAATTAGAAATTAGAAATTAGTTTTTTTTTATTCAATATATTTTTCATATTTTGACACTTAAAAAAATCTTAATTATTAAATAAATATTTTTCTTTTCTTAAATATTATATAATTTTGAAAATATTTAACTTAAGTCTTAATTATTAAATATGTATTTTTCTTTTCTTAAATATTATATAATTTAGAAAATATTTATTCTATTACATGTTTGTATTTTGGGTCAAATTTTAATTTTAACCAAATTTTAAACATAAAGTTTTTCAATCTTTACCATTACAATTTTAGTGATATAATAAAATAATTTATTAAACAAGAATATGTATGTGAAATATTATAATTTGATATGTGTTATTTAATTTTTAGGTCATTCTAATATGGTTAATGGTAACTTTATGGAGAACAAATCTCACTATCCCAAATTAAAGCAGATTTACTTACCTGTAATTTGTGCATTTGATAGTAATTTTTATTATTAAATTAAATTAAATAATATGTGGTTGTTAAGATGGAGTAAAAAGAGTATTAAAAAAAAAATATTATTTATAAATAAAATGAGCATATCTTTTTAATTAATAAATGGGAATGTTTAAGTGATTGAGAGAAGGAAATGTAAAATGAAGTAAGAAAGAGTTTATGATATTTTCATTATGAAGAAGCAAGAAAGAGTTTATGCAGTTGTAATTGTGATTAAAATACATAGTGGGGATTTCTGGAAAAACATAAATTAACATGGACAAATATTGTTTTTTTTCATCTTTTACATATTTAATCCACTATATGTGTCTTTGTGAAAATCCTATTCACATTTTTTCCATAATTTTTGAATTAAGTTTGTGAAAATATGAAAAAATAAATAGATACAATATTTGTTTAAAAAAGTAAAATTTGAAAAATAAATTAAAGCAAAATAAAAATACATGTACGTGTTTGATTATTAATATACGGAATACTTATTATTTGATTAATTTAGATAATTCTAACTATTTTATAATTATAATAATTATAATTAAGGTATTATTATGATATTAAATAATTATTAGTTTATATTATAATAACAAATATATATTACTTATTTAAATAATATAAATAATTATAAAAATTTGAATTTAATTTAATTTTGAGTGGTTGTCTTATGATGAAGTGTTACTCTATACACTTAAATTATATTCACAGAGATGAAAACATGCTATGTATATAATTATTTTTAATAATAATTAATAATATTAATTATAACTATTTATTATTATGATGATGATGATGGTTAATACAATAAATTTGGTTTATAGGATGTTATATAGGAAATTTTAAGAGAAAGTGTTTTTCATCTTCAACCCTTTTAGTGTCACAAACATGATAATTTTTTTAGCCCCATAATGTTTTAGGAATCGTTTCCTCATTTCACTATGGAACTTGTGAAAGTTTGTTCTTATTTTAAAAATGAAACTTAAAAAAAGTTGAGAGCTCATTTATATTGTCCACAATACTTTTCCACAATATTTATGGTTAAAAGTTCATTTATGTAGTTAATATAAAATCTTTCAAAAAAAAAAATCTTTAACTACTTCAATCACAACTTCATAATGAAAATAGCATAAACTCGTTATTGCTTCATCTTACATTTCCTTCTCCCAATCACTTTGGCATTAAATCATTTTCCCATTAAAAATATATGTTGTATATGTGATTGACGATATTAGACATCTACCCTTGACATTGCCCAAGCCTAGGTTAAACCTCCATATTTTATGTCCATGACTATGTTAAATCCCTACCAATGTGTTTGCATTATGTAAGAAATATAGTGGCATTTATTGATGTGATCTCCCTGTCTTTATTTTTTATAGTTTTTTTTGAATTGTTTTAACCATATCAATGAGTTAATCTTGAGATTTGTCCCAGCCACCAGAGGCATTGAGCTTTACATTATATTTTGAGCCAAAGAAAATTAAGTGGGCAAGCATGGTTTATAAAACTCCATTTGTAGTAGAACAAATAAAATAGTAAAAAATTTCATTTGTTATGGTTTAAATTTAAACTTTCTATTTTATTTTTATTTGTTATAAGAGTAAAGATTTTATTATTATCTTCACTTATTATAGATAACCAATTATATTATGAAAACGCATTTTAATAAAATTATAAAAGAACTTTATTTTTATTTTTATTGAATTAGAAAATATTATGAAAGTATCTAATTTTAAAGTAATTTTTTGCCAATTATTTTTGTAAATAATTTAATTTCAATTTGAAATTTTTTTCTCCAATTCGTTTTTTAAGTAATTTAAATTTAATTTGAAATTTTTTTCTCACATATATTTAATAAACATGAATAAAATTAATATAGTAAAATTATTAAAAATTAATTTTAACATTAATTTAAAAAGTCCCCCCTAAACTTAATTAAATACTTTAAAGTAGTTTTTTTTTTTAATGAGGAATTAACTTTTTTTATATGAATAAATTATACATTTTAAAGTGTTTTTCAATCATTGCTCAGAAGCTCTATATATCTAGGCTTAAAGTGTTAAGTATTATGTTATATTATAATTATAATAATAAAGTTGGCTCAAATAATAATAATAATAAAATCTAATTAATATATGGAAGTCATATAATATATGGATGTTGTAATATATAATTTTTTTTAACATTTTTTAATATATTTTTTAATATTAATATTTTTTAATATTAATATTAATGTATTAAATCAATATAGATCCATCTCAACCCCTGATTTATTAAGGGTTGAGATGGATTAAATATTTACAGGTGCAAACCTTTTTTAGAGTGCAAAACTTGAGGACAGGTTAAAGATTTGCACCACAAGAAATTTGATGCTTAAGATGGATCTATACTGGTATTAATTATGATTTAACTTTAATTAATATAAAAGTACATTACAAACTTATTTGTAAAAGAGTAATTAATATAGATAAAGTGGATATTTTACATTTTTTACAATAAAATGATAGAGAGACAAACTTATTAACTTCCAAAAAGTTCAAGCATATTTTTTTATAATAAAATGATAGAGAGACAAACTTATTAAATTCCAAAAAATTCAAGCATATTAGAAATTATGAAGTTGTGCTCATTCCTAAAGGTTATCAATACTCAAGAAACTTATCATTATTTAATGTAATGTAAATGCTACATATAAGGGTATGAAAATTATACATTATTTTCAAAATATGTTTGTGTAAATAATGAAAACTATACATTATTTTCAAAATCTGTTTGTGTAAATAATGAAAATTATACATTATTTTCAAAATTTGTTTGTGTAAATTTCTAATTTTAAATGAATTTAAAATTTAGTATAACAACTTTATTTATCTAATCATATAAATATATATATATATATATATATATATATATATATATATATATATATTTTTTTTTTTTTATTGGGGGAATCTACCACTATAATCCTAGGTGCAACCACCCAGCACGCAAGAATGGCGCACAAGTAAATCGGGGTGAGAATCAAACATGAGACCTCATTTACAAATTTCCTTTCATTTACACTGCACTTGCCAATCCATCTACACCGGGCAAATATATAATATTATTATTGATTAGGTTAAAATTAATTAGGTAATATTAAATAGCTTTGACAAAAGAGCAAGTTTACTAGAATAATAAAGTGTAATGGATATGACTAATATATTACAATTTTTATTTATCAATTTATTTTAAAAGGGTTTTCAAGACTTTAATTTACATATGTGGCATTGTTAATAGTTATTAACATCTACCCCCCGGATGGGGTGCCACGTCGAACAATGGAGACACATGGAGTAGAGCCCGGCGAGGCCATAAATGAGGCCGACCGACTCCTATCCCCTCATCATTAGGGATGGGAGTTGGCTCCAACTACCGTCCACCTGATCGAGGACTTTCCCCTCATGCGAGAAGTCCAGTTATGCAACTCATTCACAAGGGGAATTTAATGGCACAGAATGTCCCGTCGTCCCTCCTGCTCTTGATGAGCCTACGCCTTGCCTTCTTTCATTTTTGGCTCCTCCTACACCAGCTCTGCAAATGGAAGATTTAGAGCAGTGACCATTACACCCTCTGCATCTCCTTTACCGACTTCTTCACCTCGATGCCTTGTGAACAAGGGAAGCCATGCCATGGCTCAACCTGGTATGCATCTGTTGCCCAATGGAGGCGAAGGCAAAGGATGGAACATACACTCTCCATTGCTTGGACCCAAATCATGTGCAGACGGATTGAACTCAGAACACCTCCCATATCATCGGTTGTAGAAGCCATCTCCGAGCCACCAATGGCGTATGTTGAATAAATTATCCCAGAGGATCCCATTCAGGTCCCTCTAGAGCATCTCCTCTTCACGGTGTCAGATAACTGGGCACCACCAAGTGACTTTCGAGAGGAATTTTCCATGACTGCCACCAAGAAACCGCAAGCCTGTGGGAATGAACTGGAATAGGAGGAATTCTCCACTTGCTTCATTGAGGAGGAGATACCAGGAGAAACGACCTCTCAAGCTGCAGTTTCAGAAGCTAGAGACACCATGGATAATAGTGAGGGTGTTGGTAGAGGCGCAGGCACAGAACAACATCGGGAAGCGGCTTCAAGCGAGCCTTAGGAAATGAAACAGGGCGACACGACAAGGGAGGGTGGCACAATCTTCATGCCACCTCCCATCTCCTCCATGTAGAATCAATGGTGTGTCCTGCCACCTTTCTTCCACCTGGACCACCTTGCCTTGCTTTTCGATCTGAGGGGCCAGATGGTGGACCAAGTCCACCATGGCACCCTCATGGGTCAGCATATGAACATTCTCTACGACGCATTCTCCATCGCACCATTGGGATAGAGATGTCCAACCCGTGCACAATTTTTCATTATGCGAGCTAAGGAAAAGGCCCAGGATGAGGATGTCGCCCTAGACGCCACCGAGTAACTGCCATGGCCTTGCTTAAGATTCCAGTCTTACTTTTTACAACTCTGTGTATGCTTATAGTTAATCTCTGTAAGACAATAGTTATAACTAAGACATTGAAACTCCATCAATCATGGTTTCCTACGGGCAGGATTGTCGGCATTTTAGTCTATTTTGGACATGGGATGACACTGTTTCGGTTTCCTCTTAGGAGGCGGAGCAGATGGCATTCCAGGAACAACTGTAATTTTTGTCAACTAATATAGCAGGAACTTCCCTCTTTTTTACTTAAAAAAAAATAGTTATTAACATCTACTTAAACTTTTCAAAAAGTGGAGTATTCATTTTCATTTCTATTTTTCTTTTAGACTATGCATAAGTAATGTGTTATTAAAGTTTCAAGTATTTTATAATTATTTTAGCTTTTAGCTTTGGGCTACATATAAGCACTACTTTAAAATATTTTTAAGAGACACACATAAGTAGTTTTGTTACTAATTTCATTTGTATTGATATTTGATTACTTTATCATCTAGAAATGTATGTAATATTCTTAAATCCAACGTCCTAGAGTGTGATTGATGCATTTATATATATAGTTTATACTCTATACTTTAGGTTAACATTTAGTACAGAATTCCAAAACTCTTGAAATTACATACTACAATATGTGATTTGTTTTGCATTAAGATGCACAAACTTGTAGCAAAGCACAAAATATTCTTATACAAGTTCATTTCGATAGAGTAGAGAGTCTAGATTGTACATTTACTAGGTTGTCACTTGGATTCCTCTAAAAAGAGGGCCCGTCATAACCTCTATAGCAAAATGCCTCACTGACATTGCCACCAAATATTTTTCAGTAAATTGCCTCTTTTTTTAATTGGTAACCTTTTGCAATGATGCATGCATTTTACCAAAACTCACATTTTTATAAATCTAAGCAACATTACTGCACTCATTGTAAGGAATCTCCAGAGTGAACATCTCCAATGAGCACATGCCAAAGGAATAAACATCTACATGTTGATTATAATCCTCTTCTTATAATTATGGAGCCATGAATTATGATGTACCAATGATAGTGTGTGCAACATGATCATTTGCCATGATAACAACAAAACCAGATCCCTAATCTTTGGAACACCGATATTACCATTCACAAATATATTGTTGCAATTCAGATCTCTATGAATTATGCAAGGGTTATGATTGCGAAGATAATTCAATCCCTCCAATATCTGATGTGCCCAATTCTTCACCGCCTTCATTGAGACATGTCGATGCTTTTGTTAGCACTACCTAAGGGTTCTCGAGGTGGAGACCTCGGTAATAAAATTCACATGTCTCATGCTTCGAGGGTCTCCTTTTATTGTGAACATAAACTTGATATCTACTACATACAATACATAAATCAATTAACCTTTTGGACACATAGAAGAAGTTAGGTATGAAGGGAATGTTGAAATTATAGGGGTTCGTCTCTCATTGGTTCTTAAAGTTCCTTTAGTGAGTTTTGTCACATATAAATACATTATTATTACTTAAATGTTAAGAAAGTTGACAATTTTGTCGATAACATGGATAGTGTTTACAAATGACTTCGAGTAAGCAATTTTGAGTAAAATGCATAACTTAGCCACTAATGTGGATGACCTATCCCCAACCAATTAGTATGCTAAGTAATGTTGAGAAAAATAACAACTTCATAAAGAACATGGATGTCTGTTAAAAATAATTATGTTAATTCTACTAAATAGAAACTTGTGTTTAGAGACATTCACAGAGGTAAGATAGATGGTGCTTTAAGAGCTTTATGTAATGTCTTTGCTTATGGATGGTAGTGGGCACACTGTTTAGGTGGGAATAAAGAGTTGAGGTAAAAGGTTACAATGCCAAATGTTGTCCGTCTGCTCAATGAACGAAGTGGTGAACTGTTCCATTTTTCCTTTATACAAGTTGAGACGCCTTGGGGGCATGACCCAAACATTATCAAAATAATGAAGCAACTTCAAATACAATCATTTTAATTAAAATATCTTTATAATCACAATTGAAACATCCCTCGAAGTTCAAATACAATCAATTTAATTGCAATATCTTTATAATCTCAATTAACAACATTTTAACAACATTAATATAAAACATCATTTGAATTACTTCGCCATTTTCATTCTCCCGCTTATGGGGTATGCTAGTATTATTTTAGTTGTAATTTTAAGTTTGTTTGTTTGTTTGTTTGTTTGTGTTTTTTTTTATATATATTCTGTTTTAAGGTTTATTAATTTGATGTTTTAAGTTTTTTTTTATTATTATTATTTTTATTCACCATAAATTTGTTTTCTTACCTTTTTTTTCTCATTTTCTCTTTATATATATAATCTTGTTAGGTTTTTAAGTTTTTTCTTTAATCTTTTTTTATATATATAAATTTTCTTTTTAAATTTAATTCTTTTGTTTTTCTTAGTTTTGTCTAAGTTTTTAATTTATTAGAAAAAAACGGAATTATATTCTTTTGCTAAATATTGAAAAATAGTGTTATCTAACGACAATTATTTTCTGTGTATTGAAGTAAATGTAAAAAATGTGTTACAACTGATATTTTCCACTATATTTAAAAAGTATGGAACCATAAATTAATTAAGAACACATAATTATATGAAAAATCTTAATTAAAAAAAAAATAGTGCAACATTTTTAACATTGGATGAACCATAGAAACATAATTAAAAACACCACAGAACAAAAACAAACACAAAAATAGAAAAAATAGAAAATAGATGAAAAAACATTGTTTAGAAAAAAAAAATTGAACAATTTGAAAATAGATGAAAAAACAAGCATTTAAAAAAAAAGTGGAAACATTATGTATCAAAAAATTTAAAATATCAAAAATCCACCTAAAAAGGGAGAGGGGTGCTACTAGTAGCACCATTTTTAAAAACAGGATAAAAAACTTGACCCCCCAAAAAACTAGAACTCTATAGAGTTCTTGTTAAGTTGGTAACTATGTTTATTGTTACATAAACACTTGTATACCAACCATTTGAAAAAATAACTATGAGTAAAATGATCACAAATTGTTTGTAAAAAGTTATTAATGAATTATATGCGAAGTATCTGAGGAAAAACATATAAGCTAGGCCTAGTAAAAACTTCAATATCCTAGTCTATCTCAACTGGGACATTACAAATAATGCTTGGTAGAGTAGAGAGTTGGTCCAAAAAGACAGTTTTTGGGAGATGCATGACAAAAGGTCATCCCTTTTTTGGGATGATTCTTGGGAACAATTGCCATCTTTGGCTGGAAAAGAAGGTGTGACCCTGGTAAGAGACATCTTAATGGAAAAAGGATGGACCCAAGTCTACCAATATTGGAAAGACTTGGAAAACCCAAAAACATAATATGAAAGAGCCTGAAGAGACTTGACAGATTGGCCAGAGCATTTGAGTACAAAAACACAAAAAACATGGAAGAGGAGATGTCCTTCCGAAAAATCAGAGTCAGAATTGGTCTGAACATCATTCGTTGGTGGAGCAAAGGAGAAGGTTCGTTCAAAGTCAGGGATTCTTACCTGAGAGGAGTTGATTTGACCGATGCAGAAAAGAGAAATGAATGGCAGCTGGGGATTTGAACTGAAATCTCAACCTTTTAATGGATGGTTCTAAGAAGGAAAGACTTGGCATGGGATAAGCTCAGAAAGAGGGAATATGAAGGACCCTCCATATGTATGTTATGTGGGAAGGAGGAAGAAGACCTAAACCACCTTATGTGCAAATGTAGGGAAGATAGAACCATTTGGGATAATGGAGCAACCTTTATTCGTCGATATGGGGGAAACATTAATGACACGACTAAAACCATAACAAATTGGATGGTTGAGCCTTTCAAAAATGTCCTTCTTAACAAATCATAAGATATCTTCCCAGGAATTTTTATGTGGAACATATGGAAGGATAGGAACAAAAGAATATTCAAACATAAGTCCTTCTATACTCAACAAATTTGGGCTAGAATTCAAGAAAATGTGCAAGAATCCATATCGTTTGGTACCTAGTCAGATGAAGACCACACATTGTCATCTAAGGAGGAAATCATATTTACACAATGGAAACTTGGTAGGGTGCACCAACAAGAAATCAAAGTCCCCATCCACAGTAGGAATCACCCTCACCAAGTTTGATGGCGCCTTGCCGCAACCCCTTGGGGTCCCTGCACCCGACCTCCTAGTCTAAAGGATCGTTCATTCACTTCATGAGCCGGATCAGATCTTTCAATTCGCTGCTGGAATCACAAATTATCGATCCACAGGTCCTTTTTGGAAGCTCCCCTATGTGAACAGCACTAGGCGTGAGCTCCACTTTTCCCCAAGTGACCACATCGCTATGACCAAGGGCCTAACCCAAAGTCTCTTGTCGAAATCTTGCGATCTCGCGAGTTTGTGAGTCAAAGCTCCCGACTCTTCCTTCCCAATCTCACGATAACCGAAATCATGAAATGGGTATAGCTCCTTCTTTGTCAGCGCCCTCCGCACGTGACCATCGGCTAGGCTTAACACTAGCACCTCTCGCTACTCGCTGCTTTGCGAGTTTCAGCGTCGAGCTCCCGTGCTCTTATCTTGCGAATCCCCAAGACGCGAGAAATCAACGGAGTGTTGACTCCTTTCTCCACGCGACGCATGTCCACCTATCAACCACGCGGGGCCCACCTTGGGGTTATTCCACGAGTCCACACTCGTGCCTCAACTCTCTGCACTTCGCGACTTTGCTTCCCAAGTGCTGCCTCCTTTGTGTCCCGACACCCAAAGTGCCGAGATCCCGAACTCCTCGTTACTCCCTATCGCAACTCGCAACTTTGCAACTTCGCGACTTGGAGCACCCAATACTTGGGCTCTCACCTTGTGAACCTTCGAGTTCGTGAAGCCTACACTCAAACTTCTTCGGCACTTCGTCGACCCCACGATTGCTGCCACCTTTCCTCCTCAGATGGACAGTCCTTATCTCTTCGTGACTTCGCTACTCGCGAAGTCAAAAGACTTCCCTCTATGATTCCCAATGTCTGAATCCCCAATATGGGTGATCTCACGACACCGTCCTCCCACATACGGACGACTCAAATCTATTTCGCAGTTTTGCGATTTTTGAGGTCGAGTTCCCGGACTTTCGTCCTCCAAACTCCTGAACTCCCGAACGCCGAAATCCTGATACAACCCCTTCTCGGGACTTTCGCTCTACTTACGAGGGTTTAAACCTTGAGATCCTCTCGACAGATCTGACGGTTGTCAACTATTCTGAGCGAGATCCAATGGCTCAGAATCTCTTTGGCTCTTGCGCTCTTCCACTGCTCCCTGGACGTGAAAACCTTCAACGGTCTAGATCTCTTCGGGGCATCCGACGACAGCTATTGCTCCCCCTGAGCTTTTGCGCTTTTCTTCCCAGACTTGGAATAATTTTCAAAGGTTCAAAGGCTTCGACCTTTGTCTTATTTCCTCAGCGAACTCTATGATCCTTGAGTCTCGCCTGCGTTCTCAAAGACGCTACTCCTCCTGAGTTTATCCTTTCGAATCCTCAAAGGATTCTTTGACTCCTGCGCTTCTGCAGTGTCTTTGCACCCAAAGTGTTGTCTCTTCTGATCTTTCCTATTACTCAGAGTTCTAAGGAAATAAATCCTTTTTCCCTTCTCCTTTAGATGGAGAACTTGGATTCCCTCCTGGTTGTCCTTCACTCAAGCAACCTCTTGTTGAGTGTTTCAGGGTGTTCAACAACCCTGCGAAGATCCTTCAGTGGACTCTTCTTCAATCTTTAAACTCAAAGAGTTTTTTCTTCTTGTGCCTATCTGCACATTGACTCAATGCCCTCTTAGCAGAGTTATACATAACTCCTCAGAGCTTTTGTCTTCTATCTAAACTCACAACAAAGTTCTTTTATGGACTCCTTGCACCTGCTCAATGCCCACCTGGCAGAGCTTTACAGAACTCACAACAGAGTTTTTGTGTGCAACTGTGTCTCTTCTGCACAACCTTGCCTCCTGAGGTGTTCAACAACCTCACAGGTCTTTCTCGAGTTGATGATTTCAGCTCTTGTGCCCACCTGGCACGTCTTTGTCTGAATCTGCAGAGTTCAGAAGTGATTTTGTGCACTGGCTATCAGAACCTGCAGTGTTCTGTCACACCCTCCTGGTGTGAAGCCTCAAAGAACTTCTCGGACCTGAAAATCAAACAACTCCTGCAAATGCACAAACCTACAACATACATTCACAGCATAAGTAGAACATGCACAGACATTCATTCAACACAGGAAATATGCAGGAAAAACTGTTGTTTGTATTAAATGGAAAATGCCTGTTTTTACAAGGTGTTCCTAAGCTCAGACTTTAACAGAGTCTCGGCTCCTTCTCTTCTGCTCTCTTGACTATTACAACTACTTCTTTTTTTCAAATGAGACCGAAATTGATCTTTTTCATGAGGGGGCTCTTCGAGCTCTTCCCTCCAACCTCACCTACCCTATTCAATTAAATTGAATGGGCTATCTAGTCCACAATATGGATCTAGATCTCAGCCTTCAACATTTAAGGCATACCTACTTTTACGCATGTGCAAAGCATGGCCTCATGGCTCAACAGCCTAAAACATTTAATTACATTCATTCAAATTCAATTTGAAAATGAGGGTTGCGCCTCTCTTCAGCACACGATTTGAAACCACTGACGTGGTTGGATGGCTGGCTGGCTAACGTGGAGAGATGCTCTTGCATCATACTCCTCAACTGCAAAATTCATGAGCTCCTGCTCATGAGCTTCCACTCTCAGCTGTGGAAATCCTCCTGGATCCCAAACAAATTTCTAGAGTTGTTCATCTGCTCCATCTCCCTGCTGCTATTGTTGTTGCTGCTGCTTTTCTGCTCAGCCTCTCCTCGCTGGCAGTCCTTGTTGACCTGATCATCAGCTCCCTGATCTTCTCGATCACTTCGTCCAACTGCTCCAGTGGCTGGCTCTTCTTTTGCAGTCTCCTCAGCTGCAAAAAATGACTAAAATTGGTCATATCACCATGATCTCCCATGCCATCTTCTTCATCTTTTATGGCCTTAACTTGCCACCCTGCTGCAAAGCTCAGCTCTACAGTCTTCATCACCTTTTCAGCTCCCTGGCTGAAATCTCTGAGCGATTCCTCAGAATGCTCCTCTGCCAATACCTGCTCATGGTAGTCACCTGTTGGCTTTGGATTTTTCAACCAATCCTCTAGCATCTCTAGATCCATCTCCCATGGAGTGATCAATCTGCCTGCCTGATCTTCAACTTCTTCTGCTGCTAGCTTTAGTGCTGCAGCTTCCTCAACTTCTTGGCTAAAAGTATTGAGCCATTCCTCGGAATGCTCATTCCCTTCTTCTTCTTGGGCAGCTTCCAAAGTCTGTTCCAATGCTTCCCTGACAGTCTCAGTTGGTTGTCATGCTTCTACTGTTGCTGCCTCAACATCCGCAATGCAGACTTCTACCTCCCCTTGGGCTAATGGTAGGAATACCTAAATTCTCCCAATCATTAGAAGGCTCATCTGATCCTCCTCTTCTGTCAACTCCTCAGGATGATTCAAACTCACCTCCGAGTTTATGAGACCCTCAGATAGTCTCATCTTCTCATCCGTACCCACCTGGAAATTTGAGATTTTCCTGCTGCCCTCCTGGTAGTCTATGGAATCAAGTGATCCCATCTTTGTTCCCTTGCCCACCTGGAAAATTGGAAACTCTCGGCTTCCCTCCTGGCAGTCTATGAGATCCCGCAGTGATCTCAATCCATTGCCCTCATCGAAATGTGAAATTCCCTGGCTGTCCTCATGACAGTCTATGAGATCCCCCAATAATATCAACTCCTTTCCCTCCTAGCAATTGGGAATTTTCCGGCTATATTCACGACAGTCTATGAGATCCTCAACTGATTCCATTTCATCCTCAACATCACTGAGATTTCTCCCAGTCTCTGGTTCACATATCTGAACCATTTCCTCTAGTCCGTTGAGGGTTTCATCATGCCTCAACCACCCTTTTAACAACCTACACTGTCTTCTAGCCATCAACTCCTTGACTGGCCATTTTACCTTTGTCTTCATGGGCCACTCATATACCCATCTTGACTTTGCGTTCTGCTGCATCTGCAGTTCAAGCTCTTCCATCTTCTCCCTTATATCAGTGAGCTATTCATCCCTTTCAGCTTTTCTCATGAGCTCTGGGTTCTTCTTTCCAGTGTATCTACGGCCTTCAGTAGCCATCTCACTGTCCCTGTCTTCTCTCCTAGCAATTATGCTGTCACTCTACAACCCTGAGTGTTTCCAGCTTCTTCTATAGTCCTCCTGACTATCTATTGATTTTTGCCTACCTGCAAACAATCATCACAGAGCCTCCAGCACTCTGTTTCCTTCTTCTCTTCGCTTCGCCTAAAATATACAGATGAAGTCCTGCTCTGATACCAAAATTTATGGCACCCTGCTGCAACCCCTCGGGGTCCCTGTGCCTGACCTCCTGGTCTAAAGGATCATTCATTCACTTCATGAGTCGGATTGGCTCTTTCGATTCCTTGCTGGAATGACAAATTATCAATCCACAGGTCCTTTTCGGAAGCTCCCCTATGCGATCAGCACTAGGCGTGAGCTCCGCTTTTCCCCAAGAAACCACAACGCTATGACCAAGGGCCTAACCCAAAGTCTCTTGTCGAAATCTCGCGATCTCGCGAGTTCGTGAGTCGAAGCTCCCGACTCTTCCTTCCCAATCTCACGATAACCAAAATCGTGAAATGGGTATAGCTCCTTCTCTGTCAGCGCCCTCCACGTGTGACCACCGGCTAGGCTTAACACTAGCACCTCTCGCTACTCAACGCTTCGCGAGTTTCAGCATCGAGCTCCCATGCTCTTATCTCACGAATCCCCGAGATGTGAAAAATCAATGGAGTGTTGTCTCCTTTCTCCAGGCGACGCGTGTCCACCTGTCAACCATGTCGGGGTTCTGCCATGTGTCCACACTCGTGCCTTGGCTCTTTGCACTTTGTGACTTCACTTCCCAAGCTCTGCCTCCTTTGTATCTCGACACCCGAAGTGTTGAGATCCCAAACTCCTCGTTACTCCCTATCACAACTCACGAATTCGCAACTTTGCGACTTGGAGCACCCAATCCTTGGGCTCTCACCTTGCGAACCTCCAAGTTCGCGAAGCCTGCACTCAGACTTCTTCGGTACTTCGCCGACCCCGCGATTGCTGCCACCTGTCCTCCTCAGATGGATGGTCCTGATCTATTTGTGACTTCTCTACTCGTGAAGTCGAAAGAATTCCCTCTATGATTCCCGATGTCCGAATCCCCGATATGGGTGATCTCGCAACACTGTCCTCCCGCAGACGGACGACTCAGATCTATTTCGCAGTTTTGCAATTTTTGAGGTCGAGTGCCCGGACTTTCGTCCTCCGGACTCCCGAAATCCCGAATGCCGAAATCCTGATACAACCCCTTCTCGGGACTTTTGCTCTGCTTACGAGATTTTAAACCTCGAGCTCCTCTCGACAGATCTGACGGCTGTCAGCTATTCTGAGTGAGATCCAATGGCTTAGAATCTATTCGGCTCTTGCACTCCTCTAGCTCTCCCTAGACATGAAAAACTTCAACGGTCCAGATCTCTTCGGGGCATCCGACGACAACTATTTCTCCTCCTAATCTTTTGCGCTTTTCTTCCCAGACTTGGAAGAATTTTCAAAGGTTCAAAGGCTTCAACCTTTGTCTTCTTTCCTCACCGAACTCTATGATCCTTGAGTCTCGCCTGCGTTCTCAAAGACGCTACTCCTCCTGAGCTTATCCATTCGAATCCTCAAAGGATTCTTTGACTCCTGCGCTTCTGCAGTGTCTTTGCACCCAAAGTGTTGTCTCTTCTGAGCTTTCCTATTACTCAAAGTTCTAAGGAAATAAATCCTTTTTCCCTTCTCCTTCAGATGGAGAACTTGGATGCCCTCCTAGCTGTCCTTCACTCAAGCAACCTCTTGCTGAGTGTTTCAGGGTGTTCAACAACCCTGCGAAGATCCTTCAATGGACTCTTCTTCAATCTCTAAACTCAAAGAGTTCTTTCTTCTTATGCATGTCTACACACTGACTCAATGCCCTCCTGGCAGAGTTATACAAAAATCCTCAAATATTATGTCTTCTATCTGAACTCACAACAAAGTTCTTCTGTGCACTCCTTGCACCCGCTCAATGCCCACATGGTAGAGCTTTACAGAACTCACAACAGAGTTTTTGTCTGCAATTATGTATCTTCTACACAGCCTTGCCTCCTGAGGTGTTCAACAACCTCACAGGTCTTTCTCGAGTTGATGATTTCAGCTCTTGTGCCCACCTGGCACGTCTTTGTCTGAATCCGTAGAGTTCAGAAGTGCTTATGTGCACTGGCTATCAGAACCCGAAGTGTTCTGTCACACCCTCCTAGTGTGAAGCCTCAAAGAACTTCTCAAGCCTGAAAATCAAACAACTCCTGCAAATGCACAAACCTACAACATACATTCACAACATAAATAGAACACGCACAAACATTCATTCAACACAGGAAATATGCAGGAAAAACTGTAGTTTGTATTAAATGGAAAATGCCTATTTTTACAAGGTGTTCCGGAGCTTAGACTTTAACAGAGTCTCGGCTCCTTCTCTTCTTCTCTCTCGACTATTACAACTACTTCTTTTTTTCAAATGAGATCGAAATTGATCTTTTTCATGAGGGGGCTCTTCGATCTCTTCCCTCCAACCTCACCTACCTTATTTAATTACATTGAATGGGTTGTCTAGTCCACAATATGGATCTAGATCTCAACCTTCAACATTTAAGGCCTACCTACTTCTACGCCTGTGCAAAGCACGGCCTCATGGCTCAACAACCTAAAACATTTAATTACATTCATTCAAATTCAATTTGAAAATGAGGGTTGCGCCTCTCTTCAGCACGTGATTTGAAACCGTTGACGTGGTTGGTTGGCTGACGTGGAGAGATGATCCTGCATCAAAGTTTGAGAATCGTCGAAGAAAGGAGTTATCAAACCGAACTTTGATGGAGCATCAAAAGATAATACAGGGAAATCAGGGGTGGGAGGGATTCTGAGAGATTTTGAGGGAAAGATATTAGCCATTTTCACCATAAAAATGGGGTACAATACCAATAATGGTATGGAACTGGAAGGACTCCTCAGAGGTATATCCATAGCCAAAGCAAGGAAGTGCAGATTCATGGTAGCAGAAGGAGACTCTCTCCTAATAATTTTGATGCTTAAGCGGTTGATTGATGGATCGAAACCATAAAATATCTCTTCAAATTGGAGACTCTCTCATGGTTGGGATATGATTTCCAAATTAATCAAGAGCTTCCTCATGATTAACTCAAACCAGGTGTGACGTAGTGCAAACTCAGTGGCGTATTACTTGGCTAACCTAGGTATTCAACAAACATACCAATTTACGATGTGGAAGATTGGGGACCCCAATAACCTTCCCATATGGAAGGAGGACACAAAGCTCAATAATGTCTACACAAGGCCCCTATATCGGGTGCTTGAAGTTGGGGCCAAACCAACAACTTGGAGGCCTAACAAGAAACTTGAGATAGCTGGAAAGTCAGAAGATGGGGTAGGTGGCCTGATCATGCACAAAGGGTTTTATGATGGGCCAATTAGTATGTGTGTCGATGGAACCCACCATAATGATTGAGATGATGTGGGCTCACACGAGGATTTGGCCAGGACAAGTGGGATTAGTAGAGTGCGAGGGGCATCCTCGTCACTAAGCACACTCATGTTTCAATCAAGAAAATTGGCGGCAAGTACAACAGGAGGATCATCATGAGATATGTGACATGAAGTTTAGTTATGGGATTCAAAGTGATGGTACTATGAGGAAAAATTCCCTAGAACAAAGCCTTGGGCATAGATCATGAAAATAACTTTCTCAGATGGAGTCCAAATGCAACATTATAACAAGGGATATTACCACCTTTTTGGCTCAATTTTGGAAAAATTGAGTACAATAGACTAAATCAGATGGAAGCAGGAGCCTGAAGTCCAAGGACTTTGGGACTGGTTTTGGTGGTGGCAGTTTACAAAGGCCAACCAATGGTGATTTCCTCTTGGAAAACTAGAAGGGGACACCAGAGGGGATGGGAGAATTAGACATATTTCACAACATTTTGCGGCTCCTTGCTAGTGAATAAGAGTGACAAGCGGAAAGTTGGGAGTAAGGTGGCGACGTCATCTAGCAAGAATCAGTAAGGATCTAGGTTGGGTGTCGGTTGTTCCTAGAAAGACTCAAAAGATGGCCAGAAAAGGCGTGTGGGAGTCTAGACAGAAGGGGAAATAGAAGGATATCTCCCTTCCCTAGGGTATGGTCAATCGTACTAGGGTGGAAAGGGCGGCATGGATGGCTGGGACGAATTTGAAAAATATCTGCTTGGATGAGGAGAAGAAGTTGACGATAGAGACATAGGAAGCGATCAAGTTCCATCGTCACTCTACCTCCAAAATTTACTAGAACCGGGGTAACAAAGTATTTTAAGCTGGCTAAAACCTATTGGATTGTGAAGGCGATGGTGGCTCAAGAGGTTGATAAAGTCAAGACAAATAATGATAATAACCTCCAGGAAATCAAGCTGTTGGAAGGTAAATTTGACCTCCTCTGTCATTCTCCGTTCGACATCAAATTCCAAGTTAGAAATGAGGCTCAGAACCAAGACAACTCCTTGAGCATGTCTAGGAATCCAAGTCCTCCAAGTTCGCACGAGTTCCCCATTCAAGTAGAGGATGAATAATTTCCTCATGCGGTTGTTTTGGAGGTCAAGAAGGAGGAAGAACATCTCAACACTCCAGAAAAAATTGGAGCTCAAGTCTTTGGGTTCCGCTCTGCTCTCTTTTTTCTCTATTGTTTTCTATTTTGTTTGGGTCTAGCTGGTTCAGTCATAGTTCATATGACCTCAGAAGTTTAATTTGGTCTCTTTTTGAGAAAATTATGTATATGGTTAGTTGGGTCTCTAAAATTATTGGTCGCACTGCCTATATTGATGGTGAGGGCTCTGGTTTTTGTTTTGGCAGACCCTCACCGAACCCCTATTTTGTTTCATATTTGGATGTTATTTCTGGCTTATAGTCTATGAACTTATTGTTCTATCTGGTGTGGGTTCTAGTTTCCTTTTTGGTAGACCCCCATTATCTTGTATGTAATTTACTATTTATATATAGAAATATAAAGACTCTCGTTTTAGATTTAAAAAAAAAAATTATACTTCTTTATAAAATAAAGTATTCCTTAAATAACATTTTAATTTAATTAAGTAAACCAAATTCATATTTTAAATGTTTTTTTTTTTTTAATTGAAATTTATATTTGTATTAATATAAAAGGGTTGTACCGAAGAAACAACAAATTCAAACAAAGATACAAAATTATTCTCTTGGCCAAAGTCTTTTCCTAATATTTCCATAACAAAATATAAAGCCTTTTTCAGAGAGTATTTCCACACATATTGACCGGTAATGTCCTTTAAAAACTTACCCGACAACAAAACCATTATGTAAAACATTTACTGGTGAAAGGACTCATTGTCTTGAACTTCTTTCTCTCTGACAAGTGGGAGAAAGCCTTCTTCCACTTCCATAGGAACTAAGTCATGGCCCCATAGATATTCATCCATATTACCTCCATCTAATAAAAAATATCTATCTATTATAATGATGTACACCCTACCTAACATTACATTGCATTAGCTAAACTTTTTACAAAGTAAAGAGCCCCTCAAATTTATGCATTAAAATATATTAAATCATACCTCGATTACAACAACTTCATATATAAACAAGAATACATCCACTTGTTGTCTTGTTTTCTTTCTCGTTTTATATTTCTCTCTTTTTAAAAATGGATTGCAACACCAAGTTCCTTTACATTTGAGTTCACTTATTTCTTCTTCTTTTTAATCGAGGGCAGTTATTTGAAGATAAAGTAAATTTTCATAACTAAAGTAAGTTAAGGTAGTTCTATAAGTAAGTTAAGTTAATTCTATAGTAAAAGTAAATTTTCCTTGATGATGGGTTGAGTGTTTACTCAAATGTTGGACGTTTCGAAATTCATCACACAATTTTTATCCCAAAAAGTTTCTAGCAAGTAAACTTTCATTAAAAATAGAGTAAGTTAACTTAATTCTATAGTAAATGGATTTTTTCCCCAATAACAGATAAAAAATTGGTAGAAATTTCAAATATATATAGTGTTTTACCATGATCCAAGATCTATGTATGGTGGAACAATTCATTTAAATTTTTTTATCCAATTCTAAATACACTTAGATCATCAAAAAATGAATCACAATTCCAAATTAATAAGAACTCGAACTTTTTGTAATGTCAAGTTCAAATAATTGACATTTTTTTTATTATGAGATTAGATAGTTATTTTCAAGAGAACAACTACTTTCCAATTGTCATTTCTCATTTAACTTAGTGTTTACCCACCTCATATTATTTTTTCTAACTTGCATGTTTTATAAATAACCATATAATGAGGATCTTAAATTTTTTGTAATGAGAAGGTTTGTTACAAAAAATTATTAACAACATGTCAGCCCAGTGCATTAGTTCAAGGGGTTGACTGTTGTGAATTACAAGTAGGAGGTCACGGGGCTAAGTCTTCGGGTTGTCTTCCTCTGTAAATATTGTGGGCCTCACTCGATGTCTCCACCAAGTTAGGTTGCCAAAACTACAACCGATCGGTTTACTATAGGTGACATCCCCATAATGAGAGAAAATACCCAATGGGTTTCCCTGAGATGTGTATTTGATCATCATCAACCATAATCGTAATAATAATAATAATTATTGATGACTTGAAATTCAATGGTCCTCCTTCAAACAAATTGTGGCAACAATTATATGATTATTTGCATTAGTTCAAACATGGGTTAGGGAAGGGAGGCCAATAATGGATAGTGGTTGTAGAACCCTGTTGGCACGGGGGAAAACCCAGGGTTCGACACTACAACAACACACCAACAAACCCTAACTACCAACCCTTTTGGAAACACCTGCGAAGCAGATGAAGTCTCACCCGAGGTAGAGGCAGGGGTGGTTGGAAAACTCAGGTGTCTGCAACCTTAGCTGGGACACAGATCTGTGATTATATCGCTTATAGAGCACTTAGCATCGATCATTCATAAATATTCAATCCTTATTATACTTCATAGATAACACAAAGTATCGCAGTAGTCACTTAGATCTAAGGTAACTTAGCACTTAGCAACAGTAAACATGTCAAATCCAATAGTTCAACACTAAGCATCTTCATACATATCAGATCTACTATGTATACACATCTAATAAGCACAAAGCATAAATATATCCATCTAAATATATCAAAGCACTTAGCAAAATCAGAGATAAGCACGACAAGTCAAGGCACAAAGCATAACACACAGATTTACGTGGTTCACCCCCACCCTGGGGCTACGTCCACCAAATCTTCTTCTATATTATCGTCGGCCAATCAGTTACAAGCACAAAGTTGTAGGAACCCTTACTTCGCACATGACAGAAGATCTGCGCAGCCTGCTAGATCCTTCTTCCTTGCCTTTCAGCACAAACCCTTCTATATCTTCACACAGGGACTTGCACTAAGCTCTGCAAGTCTATACAGAATGCACAAAACTCTCGATCACACAGATCCCTTCTTGGCACTTAGCCTATATCACATAGATACAATACAATCCTCTCCTACTATATTCCTATGTGTCTATTTATACATGAAAAATGGGCATAAGCATGGGTAAACCCACGGGTCAACATCCCTTTCCCATTATATTGTCCCAAAACCCAAAAAGGGATCCGAAAGTGGGCCGAGATCCCTTGATCACTACTTCATCTGGCGCTCCATCTTCGACAGGATGTCGAAGTCCCAAAAATGGTCAAATATGACCAAGTAAATTAAAAACTTGGTCAAGGACCAACATGCCCCCAACACTCACATGTGACTCGTCCTGAGTCACTCTGGTCTGAGTAATTCTATCTCGAACACCTCGAGCTTATCTTGAGTTGCTTCGACCTGCTGCAATGCTACTACCTCTTGCTCAACGAACTCCTGGATGAGTGCGTCATTGAATGGTCCTTCTAGGTGTTGTTCTGCTACACTCACAACTTGTTCAAGTTCTACTGCTTCGCTTTCAACTTCAGTGAACAGTTGGCATGCCTTCTCTTGCACTGGTTAAAGTCATTGAGAGATTTCCACCACTTTGGTCTGGATCGTGTGGATCTGTTGTTGGGTCGTGCATTGCTCTGGAAACCTCTTCATTCTTTCGACTGGTGATAAGGCCTTGAGCTGTGCTTGTAACCTATCTGCATGTTTCTTTGCTTCTTGGAGCTGCGACTCCAATGTTTGTAACTCTGGATTCTCTGTGAGGTTTTCATAAGTCTGAGCACTCTTACAGATCAACTTCTTGCATTCCAAAGCAAGGGATTTAATTCTATCAACTACGCTACGAGCAGTTGCCTCTATTAGGTCTTTGATTTATTGAGGAGTCTCGGGCACAGTGCGAAGTTCCAGGTCTGGGATGCGCTGTTGAAGCGGCTGGATCACTTATTTGAGCTATCCCACCTACTGTGGAATTCGTCCTTCAACTCTCACTTCCATGATGGTCACAGAGCGAAGTGCTATGTTGACCAGTTCCTTTACTTCTAGATATTCTGCGATCAACTGCTCCTTTCTCTGCTATATCTCTTCTTTCTCTTTGTCCCACTGTGCTTGAAGAGCAAGTTTTTCTCGTTTGGAAGCACTGCACTGCTTGACAAGTACTCCACGTACCTGTGTCAAAACCTGGATGGCTTGCGCTGTCTCTTCCTGAGCTTGTCGAAGGCGAGCTTCAACTTTATCGACGATCTGGTGCAATTGGGATGGCTCATCTCCTGGTTCTACTATTCCTGTTGTTAGAGGTGCAGTGGAGACTGCGCGGCTAGACTGGAGTGCCTCCTGCACTTCTTGGAGTTCAATATCGATGCGATTATACATCTGCTCCTGCTTCACCTCTTGCTTCTCTAATACCTCATGTGAAACATCATTCACTGTTGCAATGATGGAATTAAAATCATCCAATGTGAGGGTAGTCTGCATCTTAGTTACATGGGTTCTAGGTTTCTTCTGGGAGGAAGATTTCAGAGGCAAAACCTTCCATTTATTCGACGAGTCTTCTTCGTGCCTAGGTGGTGATACTTCGCCTTTCTGTTGTTCAATATCTTCACCTTTGATCTCTTCGCCATCACCCCCTTCATTTGGTGAAATGGATGCAGTCCTCACAAATGTGTTGTCTACATCGTGAACCTCTTTGGGCTTCTTCGTCTTGCTTGGTCCAGGTGTATCCTACGCAGCTTCTGGGCTATCTACATCGGACAACTCCCCAGGGTTTGTTGGAATAAGGAGGTCTGCTAACCATTCCTTAGTGATTTCCTCTAAGTCTTCCTCTATTAGCTTGTAATATGACTGCAACTACTGCTTGTGCTCATCAGCGTGCGTTGTTATATAAATGAAGTGGCAGTCCTTGTTGAACTTCATTAAGGGCCGAAACCTGTGGAGGGTATTTGGGTTCATCTGAGGCTCAGACTAGATGGCTTTTTTCAACTAGTTATATTAAGTATGGAAGACGACATTGGATTTCCACTGCTTGTTCATATCATTGGAGTACCATAGCGTACAGAACTTTGTGGCTAGTGGTTTGAAGGGCTTGATGTCGGGGAAGGTTTCACCTTCCAGCATTTCCCATGCAATGAATGCGATAAGTATGAGAAGGCAGTTAAAGTGGAACTCATGTCCTTGGTATTTCACTTCTCTACAATCAAGATCCATCTCGTTTACAAGGTACTACACCCAATTCATCTGTAGTCCCTCTGCGCACTTTCCTGCGAGGTCACTTGGGTGGGCCGGTTCTTTCGAACTATCTTGCCTACGATCAGCTGACATGCAAGGCACACTACACCATTTTGGATAGAGGTTACCTTGTCACCTCACGTGCCCTTCTCAACATCTCCATAAGTTTCTTTGATTCTATGCGCTAATGTTCAGTCTGAGGTCTTTCTAGGGTAAAAATCTTGTGGGTCAGGGCCCTGCATGCTCAGCCCTGTGATTCAATTGATCAAGGTCGGATCCACAGTGATGCAATGGTTCAACCATAAGTAACTTCTGTGATATCATGAAAAAAATAACTTTACACATGCATTCACCTCTTGATGTTGTCCAAAGTGCGAAATATTCATCACATTGAGCAGTGTGGACTGTGCGAGGTTCTGGGTCCATGGCTGCGGGATAATATTTGAATTCTTGCCTTTAGTCCTGGTCAAGTACTTATGCAGGGCGAGCATGCTATAATCCTTCTTGTCGCCAAGGTTGAAGTCACTGAACTTTAGCGTTGCGAACTTATCTTTGTCGGATCGAACTGTGCGTATCCCTTTCGGGAGGTACGCCATGACCAAAGCATAGTAAAAATATTTGGGCACACTATCTCGGTTGATGGAATCGCTTAGAGGGGGTAGGTAGGCAGGTAGAATGCTCATAATCAGCTTGGCATTCACGATGTCGTATCTGTGCTTTGTTCTTTCCTTTGTCATGGTTCTGGAAGTTCTTTCTCTGCTAGTAGTCGATGGAGAAGCTTGGACTCCTTATGTTGATGATGCTTTCACACCTACAAAGATCCTTCTTTCCGACATGACTTTCTCGGTCCTGAGATCAACGAGTACTTCCTTTGCAGATTCTTCAAGTGCGCTAAGCTCTTCGGACATACGCGCTCGGGATAAATTATCGGGGTCACATTGATCTTGGACACTGCTCAGGAATGAAAAACGAGGGCATGATGATCACTCTATACACTTGCTAGTCTGCGGGATTCAAATTATCAGTTGGCAAAAGTATTCTTCGTGCATGGCGCGACGAGATAAATAGGTGGTCTTGGCAACGGTTTTCTTTGCAACGGGTACGAGACTCATTAATTTGTGTTCTATCCGTTATGGCGCGGTCCGATGGTCTGGTGATGAGCCATCAATTATTTTCAATCCGTTCGAAGTGGCATTCGAATGGATATATTGGCCTCTACCGACCATATTGTTTCACCACAACAAAGTGGCCTATGTCGTTGTTCTGGTATCTCGACGAAATTCAAATTCTGCAAGTTTTCCTTCTACGAGGCTCCTTCTAGAATCTTCTGTAACTTTTCAATCTTAGCCTTTTTCTTACTCATCTTTCTAGCCTTCTTCCCTGTGAGCTTCGTCTCGGTGGTTCTTTTCCCATTCTAATTCTTATTTTCCTTGGATGTAGTCATTTTGCGTTGCTGAGATTTTCTCCTAAGACTCAGGGGCAATACTTCTTCTATATTTGAGATAGATAATTCAATCTTCTTTGAGTCCCCTAATGTTCTTGCAGATTTGACATGTGGGCTTCTAGTGTCAAATAGCTTCGATCTCTTCTCTTCTTCTTCAATCAACTATGTGATCCTTCTGATCATGAAATCTTTTAACTCTTGTCTCTATTGTTCCAAGACTTCTTCTTCTTCCTTATTTTTGGCTTGATCTCTTTCAATCCAAGGTTTTCCAAGTAACATAGTAAACGGGGCGTTGTCCTCAATAAACTTGATAATCTCAAAATCTTCTTCTGTCGAAGTTCCCTTGACAATCATAGGTATCTGAGTGAGCCTCCCACATATGTTTACCAGTTTTCCTCTCAATAGTCCTATTCCTCCTAATGAAGGGGTCATATCAGGCTTCCCTATAGCTTCCCAAGTTCTCTCTGGAATAATTTTCACTTGTGTCTCTTCATCCAGAACGCAGTCAATGTCGAAGTATCCTATTCTTGCTTCAATGCATTCTTTTTCTTTAAATATCTCTGGTAGCCTAACACGTCAGTGATCCTTCAAGGTGTCTTTCATATGCAACAATACCTTCTCTGATTCTTGCCGGGGTTCTACTATTTATGGATCTTCCTTAGGGTTTTCTTCATTCAGATTCATTTTTTCAAGCTTAGCAATCATTCTAGGGAAATCGAATACTTCATGGTCCAAAGCTTTGCAACAAATACAACTAGGTCTTCCACTAGGGAATTCCTTAGCTAGATTTCATGGTCTTCTACAACTGTAACATAGGGTTAATCCTCTCTTCCTTTTAAATGATCCCCAGCCTCTTCTGTACTGCGCACTAGGATCATGGTAGCTAGTCTGCAAAAAATTCTGTGTAGGATCCTGCATCCATTTGTTAGTCCAAACATTCTTTCTATGCATAGGTATAACATATCTATCACTATTCTTATCAGATCTATTCATATCAATCTTGATTTCATCTATCAGAGGCCTAGTTTTCAAGCTAGGACAAAATCTATCAAACATACCTAGATCCATACTCTAGAAACAAAAACTTTCACTTATTTTACTTCTATAGAGAACAAAGCTTCCAGATCTAAGACCTTTTAACTATTATTACCTTTATTATAGCACAGAGTTTACAGATCTTACCTCTTTTTTGCAGATCTTACCTCTCTTCTTCATAAACTTCCACTTTTACCTTTCTTAGAGCACAAAGCATTTAGATATTGCTTCTTTTCTTCAGATCTGTCCTTCACTTCTTTTAGCACAAAGATTTTCAGATGAAGTGGATTACTGTGCACTAGGGCACATGTCCATGCACATAGCTTCCACAGTTTTAGGACGAATCTTTGCACAAAGCTTCTTCTTCCTCAATTCCCAGCAATCACAGTTTCAGGTCCCGGCAACAGAACCATTTGTTGGCACAGGGGAAGACCTAGGGTTTGACGCTACAAGAGCACATGAAGAAACCCTAACTATCGGCCCTTTCAGAAACAACTGCGAAGCAGATGAAGTCTCACCCAAGGTAGAGGCAGGGATGGTTGCAAGACTCAGGTGTCTGAAACCTTAGCTGGGACACATATATGTGATTATATCGCTTATAGAGAACTTAGCATTGATCATTCATCAATATTCAGTCCTTATTATACTTCGCAGATAACACAGAGCATCACAGTAGTCACTTATATCTAAGCTAACTTAGCACTTAGCAACAGTAAACAGGTCAGATCCAGTAGTTCAACACTAAGCATCTTCATACATATCAGATCTACAATGTATACACATCTAATAAGAACAAAGCATAAATATATCCATCTAAATATATCAATGCACTTAGCAAAAGAAGAGATAAGCATGACAAATCAAGGCACAAAGCATAACACATAGATTTACGTGGTTTACCCCCACCCTGGGGCTACATCCACCAACTCTTCTTCTATATTATCGTCGGCCAATCGGTTACAAGAACAAAGATATAGGAACCCTTACTTCACATAGGACAGAAGATCTGCGCACCCCGCTAGATCCTTCTTCCTTTCCTTTTAGCACAAAGCCTTCTATATCTTCACACAGGGACTTGCACTAAGATCTGCAAGTCTATACAGAATGCACAAAACTCTCGATCACACAGATCCCTTCTTGGCACTTAGCCTATATCACATAGATATAATACAATCCTCTCCTACTAGATGTCTATGTGTCTATTTATACATGAAAAATGGGCCTAAGCGTGGGTAAACCCATGGGCCGACATCCCTTTCCCATTATATTGTCCCAAAACACAAAAAGGGACCCGAAAGTGGGCCAACATCCCTTGCTCTCTGCTTTGTTTGGAGCTCCATCTTCGACAGGCAGTCGAAGTGCCAAAAACAGTCAAATATGACCTAGTAACTTCAAAACTTGATCAAGGGCCAACAAACCCAACAAGTCAAGATCATATATAACAATAGAACACAATAATTGTATTAAAATATTACAAACTCTTCAAAACAAGTTCAAAAAAGCGCATACATTGACTAGGCCCACAAATGTCCATAAATTAACTTTTAGTGCACCAAAGTAGATGGCCTATAGTTCTTCCATAGAAAACATCATGTCTAGGACACACCATTTATTGTTTGGATAAAGACACTTCAAATACTTAAACATCTATAACTTTCCTAAATTCAATCCAAGAGTGTCAAACTTGGAAGTACAAATTGTCTATCATCTCTTACATTAATTGATAGCTAGAGAATGTTTGTTGCAAATTAGATTCCAATATGTCTAACATCAAAGAAAATATATCATTAGGTAAGTTTTGAGATCTAAAATGGGTCTCCTGAGGAAAATAATAGTTAAAATAATAAAATAAGAGTTATGAATTTTCAAAGGGAAAAAAGAAAACTAATTTTTTAATCATATTTTCAATTTATCTTCTTATAGGTTTACTCAATTTCAAGTGTAGGCACTTATTGGATGTATAATTTAATTCTACATCCAACAAGTACTAATTAAAATTTGAGTAAACCTACAAAGAGATAAATTGAAAAAAATGATTAAAAAGGTAGTTTGTGAGCCAAGAGAACACATGGCTTTACATGTCAATGCATGGATGACTAAAGAATTGTTTGTGAATTGGCTTTGTCATTTTGTTGCATCTGTAACTAGTGGTGTCTCACCTACTAACAAATAAATGTTGGTTCGTGATGGCCATGGTAGCCACATATCTTTACAAATCATGGACGAGGCAAATAGGATACACATAGACTTATTGGCATTGCATACACACACTACTCATAGGTTGTAACCCCTGGATGTGAGTGTGTTTTGGACTTTTAAGAATTAATTTAGGTCCAAGAGAGCATCATGGATGACAAAGAACTCAGGGATAGAGGTAAAAAGGTTTGAATTACAAGAACTTGTTTGTATATCTCTTCAAAGAGATCTTACACCCATCAATATCAAGGCTAGATTTAGGTGAATTAGAATCTAGGCACTAAATTATGATGCTCTTACTAATGTTATGGTTGGTAGCCATGATTTTGATATTCATGGAGAGGAAGATGTAAATTTTGTGGTGAACATATTGAACCTCTCTAAAGGACACTACCACACATAAAGTGTTGATGATCATAAACATATCAATGCTACTCAATCACATGAAACACACACTCGTTTTACAAAACATATTCAACATGACGTTGTTAAATTTTAAATGATTGAAGGTTATCAGTCAATGAGATGCATTAATGAGTAATGGGCATTTCCAAGCCATGTAACCCATCCTAAGTAGTTTATGAGAAGACATGAATATGAACAACAATGAAGTCTTAACATGCCTTTGTTTCCAGTGAATATGGACAACAATGAAGTAATTAGCCATTGTTTTTTGAATGTTGGAGATGTGGAAGAATATAATGGAGTTGGAAGTGATGGAGAACCAAATGGAGAAGCCAATGAAGGAGAATCACAGCTTCTAGATGATTCTCATAATTATCCAAGTATTGGTCCATTACTCAACAATTCCTAAGGTTGCTAATAGAAAGAGTGAGAGATAAATTAGTGATAGGCTTCAAAGCTTTTCTTTGATTAAGCAATTCCTAGTTAGTAACTTAAGAGAATTAGATCATACAATTGGCTAAGGAGAAACAAAATAAAAAGGAGATGTTGGAATTGAAACAAAAGAAGAAGGATATTGAAAATGAGAAGAGGGTAACAAGGATTGTTGCATCAAAACAAAAAAACAGGAAAGGAAATAAAATGAGAACGAAAAACAACCAACAAGGCATGAAAAAGAACAACAAAAGGAGTTGCAAAACTTCAAAAGGAGCAGGAGATGAGGGATGAGCTTGAAAAGACTACAAATGAACTTGAAAAGAGGAGAATGTCGACCAATTCGATGGATCAAATTTCAAATAATAGGTGGTTCTTTCAATACCTGGTAAACATTTAGATACCCCACTATCATCATGTTGCAATACCTCCCCCCTCTCTTCCTACTAGTTCAAGGGTCAATTTGGCATGTTCTATTCCAACACCTCCAATTCTTTTGGCGATATTGAGCACAAGTTAGAACTATAGTTTATCTCTTCCACCTTGAATGAAAGTAGAAAAATGACATCAAGAAAATGTGGGAAACACCACATACTCGAGCAATGAATATAATCATCCTCTTCAAGCATGAAGATGTTTTATGTTCAACCTAACCACATGCAATGTGAATTTTGTTACAAAGGAATTTTGTTGGTGTTCTTCTAATTTTGATCTAATGTAAGCTAAGGTATTGATTAGTTATATTCGGGTCCAATTTATAAGGGCATTTTTAAAATTTATGCCTAGGTCCTACTTTCCTTTTTAATTATAGACCTGGTGGATCATGTTAATATTTTTTTTCGCAAAAAATAAATTTTATATTCAAAGAGGTTTGAATATAATGTTACAATCCCATCGATAGACTTATCATGGATTTTAAGCAACCCCTCGACATGTTGTCCAAAAAATACCAAAAATAATTATTTCTACCTTAAAGGCCCTTTCATCCTTGCTCTATTACTTTTCTTTTACATAAAAATAAAAAGTATAGTCACATGTTCAATCGTACTCCAAGCTATCAAAGCATTACATTTGAAATTGTATTGCTTATGTCTCCTCACCATCGACATATTGATAGTAACCAAAGGCCCCATCAGTTTCTGTTAATATAAATGAAAGCTTGGTTAAATTATGTATCCCACACTAAACTATGAGTAACACAAATCCATTACACATATCCTAGATACAACCCAAACAACATATACACACCCAAAATCAACTCATTATGCATTGCTCCCAAACAACATAATGCATATTGAAATAATTCAGTAATTAATTAAATAATGGTCAATGCATAATGGTATAGAGATAACACATCATTGAAGACAATATCTATGCATAGTAAAGACAATTTCAATACTAAAGGTTAAGAAAATTCCAATATTTGTATGGGACAAAGTAATTCCTACAATGAATGCAAGCAAAGTAAGGAAGTATGTTCATGGCACTTTGAAGAATTGTTCTCTCATATAAAAGAAAGATAAAAAAATATATACAACTTGTCAATTGTGAAGCTATAAACATCAATGCTTTCAAGCTAAAAACAAACACAATAAGTTATGTCCATTCTAAAAGATGGTGCACAAAATAGCTTGGACTAAACATACGGTGTACCCACTATCCAAAACAAATCTCAAGAAGATGTCAAACAAACATGCAATACTTGTCAAGTAAATTATTAGAATGGAGTTTCATATATAGTAAACCTCCAAGATACCAAACATTCATCGTGAGCAACACAAGAATATATAGAAAAGAACCCTTAAGGAACACTTTCTCATGAGCATTCCTAAGGGTCTATGCCAACCACCCCTTATTATTTTATTATTTCATTTTAATTAACATAATCGGTCTATTCCATTATTATGGCCACAATACATGCATTATCTCCTTGATTACCTCCCTAGGTACATTACAACATCATTACTCGCAATGTTGATTAGATACCCAAATTCATTCCCACACTTAACTACTCTAGCACAACTCCATTAGACATACCCAAACTCTAACCCAAACAACATCAAAATATATATGTGTGTGTGTGTGTGGACATAAATGCAATGAGCTTCTGAGAATGGAGAGGTTAATTGTGTATGATGTTAGATTATGAATGGGCTAGGGTTTCTGCAGAGTACATCGCTATCTTGTTCGGGGGTTTGACATGGATGGACTTATGGTTCCACAACTAGGACCCCTCACCACTAGCAAGGAGATCCAATTAGTAGATTACTCAGAGGATGTGTTATTAGAGGATCAGATCTTCACTCACCCATGTACAAGGGTGGTGTGATTTTTTCGTCGGCAACTCTAGAGCCTTCTTACGTTGGATTCTTCGCTCACACTTGTGACACGTATGTTCAAGGATTTATTAGACCTTAGGGAACTGATAAGCTTAATAACTTTGATGGTGTTTCAGGTCAAATGGAAACAAACTTCATTTCTTCGATCAAGGGTTCCCTCAATCCTCGATCTCTAACTTGTGCCAGGGTTAATATCGCAAAGGAGGGTGACTTCAATGACATTCAATCAAAGCCCAAAAATTTGTAAGGCTTTCTATTTCAGGACCTCAATAAATAAATATCTCTTAGTGTAATGACTCCTACTGTAATGACTGCAATTTAATTCATGATTTTCTTTATACAAGGAATAATTTGGTAGATAGGAAACATGATAACAACAACACAATAACAATAATAACATTAAAAATGCATACCTTGACCTACATGTTGGTTGATTTAGGTCCTTGATCCTTGCTCTTGTTCTTGCCCAAACTGCCTAAACTGAATATTCGCCTCCCAACCAACTAGGAACAACCTCTCTGGCTCCCTAGCTCCAGGAATCCTTGTGGTTTCCTGGCCCCCGAGCCCAAAGTTTCCAGCAACAACAGTGTCCCTATGAGAGTTCCCCCAAAACAAAAACAAATCGTTCTTCCAATTTCCTCCTCTCTTTCAGAATTTCATCCTCCTTCTTCTTACCCCAATTTTGGGGAAAATGATTTGTATAATTACCCTCATGAAAGGCCTCTTGCGTATATTTTTTCCCTACCCTTCTCTTTGTTTTTGGAGCCTTTTAATCATAGTTCCCCATTTCATACATTTTTTCATGATATCATCATTTTTCTTCAAATAAAATTAAGCTTTATTAAACTAAATGACAAACAGAATTGAACAATCATATATCCCGATGGTTGATCATTTACTTTATTTTGAAGTACTTATTATTAGTTATCATGGATATAAAAATGCAAATTTAAATTGAAATATGCTTAATATATAATAATTAAATTTAAATTTAAAAATACAATTAACTTTGTTTTATTAGAAAGTAATATTTTCATCGTCGTCATCATTCATATATATATATATATATATATATATATATATATATATATATATATATATATATATATATATATATATATATATATATATATATATATATATATATATATTAATTTAAATTGAAAGATGCTTAATATATAATAATTAAATTTAAATTTAAAAATACAATTAACTTTGTTTTACTAGAAAGTTATATTTTCATCGTCGTCATATTATATATATATATAAATTAAAATTTATTCATGTTAATATAATTTTTTAGTTTAAGATACAATTTTTTTTTATAAAATAGTTAGATAGAATATTAATAATACATAAAAAATTAAAAAAAATTAGTTAATCGTGTTTGATTGTGGCCTATCATTGGGAAACCAAGACTACAACAAGTCAAAGGAAAAACATAATATAAGAATCAGATAAGTCGTGTTATATTTCAGTACTGAGAATCTAAAAGCTTATGAAATATTGAAAACATACTAGGAAATAACAGATAAAGAGTAGTAGTCCCATACTAATCAGAAAACAAGACAGATGAGATGTAGTTTAACCAACCTACATGATTAGGTAACTAAGTAATCCCATTCTGAACTCCGTTCAGAGGAAGGGGGTCTTCATTAATTAGAACCGGTTCAGAATGTGTGTCCTATGATGTTGGAATGTCTTTTGGAGCTGCTAAATCATCATTGTCATTGCCTTGGGGTTGGGAGACTAAGATATCGATAACAAAGGTAACTTTAAACACTTCTTCAAATTTCATGTCCATTAAATCTAGTTTATGGAGAATGCCTTGTTGTTGGAGGCATTTTTCCTCCACAACTTAGGCAATGAAAGCTTTGTTGATCCAATACAGTTTTGTCAGCCTAATGATCTTGGTGTCCCTAGTTCAAGAGAATCTTGTGTAAGGAATCCACTCCTCGAGTTTAGCATTAATTTGCTCTTTAGAAAGCCTCTTCCTCTTATGCAAAACTGGCATTTCCATTTGCGCCATCTCTTCCTTGATTTCAGAGGAGAATCTACTTTGGAAGTCCCTATATACCTTAGTGCCATCCTTCTCAGCATGGGTGACATATCGACGAACTTCTGGGGGGTCAAATTTTGGTTTTCTAGTTTGGGCCTCATGTTGGGCCCTCTCTTACTAGAATATGGGTCATGAGTCTTACTAACTCTAGCCATTTTCGGAGGCCAAAGAAGGGTGTGTGTGTTAATCAACGGGTGAAGAAGGTAGTGGAGGTGGAAGTGATTCAAGTCTGCGAAAAACTGAGGTGAAGAGGGGTTAGGATAGGGGTGCTCTAGACAAAGGAATTGATTCTGAGACATGAGGGTAGAATTGAGGAAAAACCAACTCAACTCTACAAATACCCCAATTTGCAAGAGAATAAGAGTATTGGAGATGAGAAAAGTTGAACCAATGAGGAGAGGAGAGAACATAAAATAAATAACCATTAGCTTCAGTAATGAGTCGTCACGACCAAGTCTACGAAGGGAACCCCACCATTATTGTCTACCAAAGCGTAAGCCATTGCAAAGAACCTTGGACCTTCACCATCAGGCTTGGCTTGAAATAAAAAGGAGGTTGTTCGTTCCATAATTTTGCACAAATCTAGTCTTGTCATGGATTCATTATTTAGTTCATAGGTTAGATGGAGCAGTGGTAAAATGAAATCCCTTGTCTTACTCTTCTTCGTACCCTTCATTAATTTTTTATATTGTGTTCTTCATGTTGGCTATGGTTAGACACATAGGGGGTGTCGTGGTGTCAACTTTTGTCACCCCATTTGAGTATTAGCTAGAGATATGTTGAATTGCATTAAGATTCATTTAAATTATTTTTTAAGTAATCTCGTTATTAGTCCCTGACGTAGGCATAGAGGGACTATAGCGATCGAAAATTCGTTGACCTCGTATTAGTTTGTCTTTTGACCAAAAATATTTCCATATTTTCTATTGTTGGTGTTAGACAGTTGGCTTAGGTTGATGGATAGTTGGTATGGATTGTTGGTTGTCATTGATGTCAACTATTGGAGAGTGATATTGTAGATTGATGTCAACCCTTAGTGATTGATGTCAACCCTTGGAGAAAGTATGGTAGCGAAACCCGATAACACAAAGGTTTGGGTAATGGACCCAAGTTTATTTGATGTAAAGATGAATCATTATTGTCTTTTCATGGTTGATAAGAAGTACATATGGATGAAATCCAAAGTGGTCCCCTTATGGTGAAATCCCTCACAGGAAAATTCTTTGTGGATTGAGTTATCCTAAGAAGTATGGTTAGAGAACCCATGCTTAATTGTGGAATAATGAGATGAAGGTCAGTGAAATTTCCAGTCAAACTATCCTAGATGGATAGTTCTTATCATTCCATTTCCGGTGGTATGTGGAACGTCACATAACTCCTCACGGTTAGAGAGTTATGGCCATGAGAAGTTGGGGACCACAGGTTTGGGTAATGGACCCAAGTTTGTTTGATGGATAATGGTACGAGTTTTGATATATTTTCAGGTAATAATATTCTATATGGATATCACATGTCATTCCATTTCTGGTGGTATGTGGAACATCACATAACTCCTCACGGTTTGAGAGTTATGGCCTTATGAAGTTAGAGGACCCTCATATGTCATCTAGAAGCCCCAAAAGGTCAAAGTAGTCAAAGTGGTTTAAGAGATTTTAGAAGGTACATAATAAAGTGAAGTGATGAGTGTACAATAATTCAAAGTGAATACAAAATAAATTATTTAAATAATAAATTTAATGGAGAAATTAGAAGTGGGTTATGTTGGATCATGTTGCCATTGATGCCAATGGTTTGTCATTGATGCCAATGGTTTGATTACTTGGGA
>ML807743.1:406915-424207 GCA_009831015.1 Picea engelmannii | reverse complement strand
GATGAGTGTACTATAATTCAAAGTGAATACAAAATAAATTATTTAAATAATAAATTTAATGGAGAAATTAGAAGTGGATTAACCCTAAAATAAGGAAAGTGGGTAAAGTGACCTAGAAAATGTTTTTAAGGAAGCTACTTGGAGAGTATAAATAAGAAGCAAGGCTCTCTCATTTAAGACACACTTGAGCATATTGAATACCTATAGGTGTCTGAGGTAACCAAAGGATATCTAAGCTAAAATTCTGAAGAAAGTGAAGAAAAGAAGGCCGGAATTCAAGGAAGGATAAATTCTTTTAATGATGCTTTCTAAGTTTCAGAGCATTTCAACAAATATTCCATGTGGGGCACGCTCTACAAGGTCGATCTCTAGAATAAGCCAGAATTCAACAAGTTGTGCCATTTTTTCTATAACTCCTTTTCTGATAGGTTCCAAGTAGTGACACCTAGAGAAATTGCATAAAACACACTGAAGAACATTGTGTATCAGTTTCAAATCTTTATTCATTACAGGTACAAAGTTATGATTATTTCAAGTGAGGGTTGTTGACTAATCCAAAACTAAGCNCTTGTTGTTAAAGTTAAGGAAGGTTTGCAGGAATGTGATCATATACACCAGGTCTATTACAGAGTTACAAATCAGATTTGGATGATGAAATTGATTAGGGATTTTGGTTGAGGTACATGTCGGGTACATGGTTGAGACAATTAATTGATGAGTTGGCACATACATGAGGTGTATAGTTGATGATTTTGGTACATATTGATGAGTCGTATTTGATGAGTAGTTGATACATGATTTGTACATACATGGTATAGGTTGATTATAGGTTGAGGTACAGGTTGGTGCATGGTTTATGAACTTGTTTATGGTACAGGTTGATTACAGGTTATTGCATAGTTGATGCACTTGTTTATGGTACAGGTTGGTGCATGGTTGATGCACTTGTTTATGGTATAGGTTTATTAAAGGTTGATTCATGGTTGGTGCATGGTACATGTTGTTAGGTACATGTTGATTGGTACAGGTTTACAACGCTATATCTCACAGTGATAATGTGACAGTGGTTACATCATTCTACTTCTACTTCAGGGCGATTGGACGAGTGGTTGTAGCCACCTTTCGGTTGTAGCCGGAGAACATAGGGGGTTGTAGCCTCCTTCTGGTTGTAGCCAAAGAATTGGGGAGTTGGAGCTTCCCTCAGGTTGTAGCCTGAGAAACTAGGGGGTTGGAGCCTCCTTCTAGTTGTAGCTAGAAAAGAAAGGAAGTTGGTGCTTCCAATGAATGTAATTCTTCAAGACATATAAGAAATAACATTATGTGGTTTTCTCCCACTTTGGGTTTCCATGTAAAAAGTTGGTGTACTGTGTATGTGTATGATTGTTCATTTGTTCATTGCTTATTTAATCTGCAGTTATTGGATGATAATGCTACATTCATATAACACTTGGATTATATGGTTAAAAAGGATTAAATTGATCTATTATTGATTCAACCCCCCTCTCAGTAATCCAACAGTTGGAACCAGAGAACTGAAAACATCGATTTTTATATAATAAAAAGTACCATATATGTCATAATCTGATTGAACAACGGATTGGAGATCTTATTGTCGGATTTGTTATTCCCAATGTTATATATGTTGGCATATCCAAAGTATTTGATCGTATATGGTCTTTTTGAATCATATATTTCCTTATGCATTGGTCGAAGGTGGATTAATACTAGCATTAGTTCGAATGTTTGGCTTAGCATTTTCTGCTACCTAGAATACATTCTCTAGCATATTACTATGTGTGAATTTTTCTTTATTATTGTGTGTTGTGAGAGAACAAGTCTGCCACGCTGCATTTTTTCTTAAATGTTTGCACAGGGCTACACCCTTCGACGGTTCTGACAGTATTAAGTGTTTACCTAATAGGTCTGGCAGTCTTAAATGTTTATTGTACAGATGTGTTGCAATATAGTTTCATTCCATTTTTTTGATGGTGTTGTTTGCAGTGAAGTTGTGTCGAATTTTTCTCCACGGACATCGTTGGTCTAATGGTTGATGCTTGTTCGTTGGTTTGTTACATGATTATTATTCTTTTTTTATTCAACTTTGCAAATTTGAGGTCCTACAGTTGCAGTTGGACCTCTTCGTGGTTGTTCGATGGTTTGTTGTTATTCAACTTTGCAAGTTGTTGGATCTGTTGTTGTTGTTTACAAGTTTTGGGGTTGAGCTCTTGTCATCCCTCGTTGACGGGTAAGTTTTTGTGCCATCGTTTCGTTGTTATTTTTCAATGGTGGGAGTCCCTTCCTCAAAATTCTATTGCAGACCATCTTTCTCTGTGCTCTTAATTTTTGTTCCTGGAAACCATGTGTCTTCATATGCCGGCTTCCATGTTCATAGCTATTTCGAAAATTGCAATGCAGAGGGGTTTTTGAAAACTAGTTTGGAGCTATCAGAAGAGGGAACCATCCGTCGGGGTGTAGAGGTAGGGAATGATTTTATTCTGTGGGTCGAAAAACTGCGTCCACCTGTTTCCTTTATCCTATCCTTTCTATTTTGCAGAACTTTTTATGGCTCTGAGAAGCTTGTAGGATGCATGCCACGAATAGGTTCAAATCGGTCTTTCTGCTCAGTAAATTTATGGTGTTATTTATTTGTGTTGTTTCTTCTGTTTGGTTCACTTTCCAGTGTGGGTTTTTTTTCTTGTCACCTGCTATGGGGACTAGGGGAGATTGAAATTGACAAGAAGAAGGTTGAAATATACATATGGGGATTTCTACGCAGTTCCGCACTTGTAGTTTTCTTGTTTTTTTTTCTTTTCTTCTTTTTTTACCTCGTTTTATTTTTTTTCCCCTTTTCTTCGTTTTCATGCAAACTGAAAGTATCTAAGAAACAACTTCAAAATCACAGTTCAAAAGATGAAATAAGTAAGATATGTTGAGTCGTATGAAATAGATACACACTCCATTATACATGATAGCATTGACGAGGTGTTGCATAGCAATGGCCTTTTTAGATTGGATGCATTCTCGTATACTGTAGGGGATTTCCTTTTCAATGCATTTCAGGTTCTATTGCATTTCCGTTATTCCTCGACTGACCTGTGCAATGGATTGATAGATTATTTCTTGGGTTGTTTAAAAAATGGCAATGCTAAGGCATTGGAGTCATATGAATATGAACTGGAATTTGATTTTCTTCATCAGTTGCATGGAATACATGATGTTGCTACATATTTTTCAAAGATACAATTGTCTGCATCTCCAATTATGCCTGCACATGAGAGGGGACTTTGGGGAGATACATTTTGTATATGGTGGTTTTCTAACTGGATCAATATATCAATTGGAATATGGTCATTGACAAGAAAAACAAGATATCTACTATTCAACAAAGCTACATCTAACAATCCATATTGCATCTTGTTCCATGATGCCAATATTGTCAGTGGTCATTATGAACCACTACTGTACATAAAATTGTCCATATGCAATCTTGAAGGAGCTCATATTTACTTGTCCCTCATTTGCAAAGACCTTGAATTTCAATGGAAACGGATTATGCATCGCATAGACTACCATGGTTTACAAATAGCAACAACTGTTGTGTCTAGATGTGGAGATATTATGTTCAATGCAATTTGTTGTTTGGTAGCAGAGGAGTTCGATGTGCAGTCGTTGTGGATTTACACTGTACAATCCTTTTTCAATGCAATTATAGGCGGCATCCAACAAGATTTTAGTTGCTTTCACTTTCTCCATATCTCCTAGAAAATATGTCGGCAATTGGAAGTTGGCAATAAAACCTTGTAAACATGGCACTGCCATATGAAAAAGGAAATGTGGAGGGTTGAAGATTCTATTTGCAATGGTTGTCTATCATTTTTAGAGCAAATATCTCGGTATGGTTGGCCTTGCCATATCGCATTGTCCATTCCTGGTCTATTGATTCAAATTACAATCGAACAATTGACATCCTCTCGTTGAAAATAGATACAACACATATCCATTATCAACCTTTGCTTGGACATATCACTGGTTCAGGGTTCAATGTCCATGCCACCCAAACCGCATTGAATCTGCATACATGTGGCATGCTTTTTAGTGAGAATGAAACTCCTCCCGGTTGCAATATGGCCATACAGAGCTTAAACAAAAAATCCATGCGTGAAATTCATCCTAGTTGTGATGAGGCCATACAAGGCTTAAACAAAGAAACGTAGACTAAGTTATCGCAACTTGAAAAAAGTTATGCATGAAATTCATCCTAGTTGTGATGAAGCCATACACGCCTTAAACAAAAAAACGTAGACTAAGTTATCACAACCTGAATGAGAGTGAAATTAATCCTAGTTGCCATCAAGTTATCCTGTCCTTCAACAAGAAACGTAGAGTAAGTTACCACAACTTGAAAAAGGTCATGCATGAGAGAAAAAAATACATTGCTACGCTTCCTTTTAGAGAGAAACTCACATATCACAATCTAAAGAAATTTGTCCATGCACAACACAACAGAAATAGGTACGGTCACATATCCCACAATGTTCATGCAACTGTCACATTTCATGGGCTAGAAGCAATACCATGCAGTACTACCAATGAAAACCAATAAACACTTTCTACCCATACTTCCCTGCAAAAGAAAGATGCAAGACAAACCTACATGAAACAAATTAAAGACACTCCTTCCATTGCATGTGCAATTTGTGAACAATTGAATTTCACAAAAAAACAATAAGTCTTTCACACCTGATTTGGAAGCAGAATACCTCCGCTTGACAGCGTACGATAAAACATTTTCCAGTGGATTTTTTTTTTCCATGCAAACGGTCGCTTGAAAATGGAAAACTGCCACAATTTGTAACCCCTAACAAAATAAGATGTAATACACCACTACCATATGTAAGTGAACTCATGGAACTTGAAGAGAGACTTGTGTCTCTGCGAATTGTATTTGCACAAATCAAGCAGTGGGGCTATAAATGACCCCAGATGGGCTTAACAGGATCAATTATTAATGTGCATGTTCAACTAGATGTTGTGCAAAAAGCCTTGACACAATTCATTAGCGATACAATGACAATTGTTGTGGCTCTGAAAATACGCTTGCGATAAAAAAATGCATATCAGATAGGCAAATTGTGTGTGCATGTTGTTATGAAAGAATTAAATGAATTATGTTCCAGGGCCCTGTACAAAGCACATAACATTTGTATAAATGAGAACTGGAACAATGTTCCTAGAGAAGAGGATGCCAACTTTGTAGAGACTCTCGAAAATGATAGTGAATTTGATACAAGTCATGAATCAGAGAATGAAACACTTACTGAGACATTGGTGCATGGATTCACTAATTCACAGTGCATTCATGACTTGCAAGACAAGATTTTCAAAATTGCACCTGCTAAGGGGCAACTTCCACTTGGAATATTCAAGGACATATTCGTTGAGGAAATGAACTTCCCAACACTCTTCTATGGAGATCCACGTTCCACTGACATTACAAAACGATTCAATTATCATAAAATAGTCTGATGGGAGCTTCTACACTCAAGCGGTGACTTCTCCTGTCACATAACAAAAAAAAAATTCAAAACAATGCGCATAATAATAGAGAAAGTTATCTCTTGCATGTGGGTCCGAATAAGAAAAGGCCAGTTACAAGGAAGAAATTTGTTGGCCAAGGATGTCAAGTACAAAGTAAACCTAGAAAAAACTCTGAAATCTAATATTAGATACATAGATTTCAAAAACATTTGCACCTCTCCCGACTATTTGCAACAAAACAAGAAAAATATTTTTGCAATGATCCGGAAATTGGGCCCGCCAACATTTTTCATCACATTTACAAGTGCAGAGCATTGTTGGGATCCATAGGTGGCTATCGTATCTAACTTGCATAGGAACAGGAAACATAAAAAAAAACCAATACAATGGAAAATAATGACATTGACTACCTCATAAGAAAAGACCCAGTGACATGTACTCGCTACTATAGACATATAATAAATGCTTTGAGACAATTGATATGCCATGATGAAATGTTTTTCGGAAAAATATCAGACTACTTTTTTGTGATTGAATTCTAGAATAGGGGAAATGAACATGACCACACACTGTTGTGGATAGAGGGTGCACCAGTCTATGGAGCTGACAACAATTCACAGATCGAGCAATTTGTGGACAAATACATAACATGCAACACATATCATTTGGATCCAGAACTTGCCAAAGTTCATAGACATTACCATACAAGAAGTTGTAGAAAACGAAAAAAACTCACATTCCAGATACAACTTTCCTGTGCCGCCAATGAGAGCTACAAGAATCATAGAGCCACTTAGTTTAGAGGACAATGTTGTTGTTGAGAAATCTAAATCCTTGTTCGCATTTCTAGAAGAAGGAGAGTTTGACAAGCTGATGAGCTTCGATGACTTCTTGATAGAGATAAATCTATCAGAAGATGAATACATACTAGCCATACAGTGTACTCTTAAACAACCAACAATTTTCCTTAAATGAAATTTTTTCCATATTTGGAACAACAGTTTCTCCAAGGACATGCCAGTTATGTGGAAAGAAAATACAAATGCATAGTACGTGCTCAATGCATATGTTGCAACATCGTATTGTACCTTGTATATGACAAATGTTGACAAATCTATGACAAGTGCATTCAGAGGAATACATAAAGAACATGAAAGAAGTCATATTGATGCCATACAAATGATACACACACTTGGCAATACATTTCTTAATCTTCAACAAATGTCTGCTCAACAAGCAATTCGCATTGCACTTTCCCTTCCCCTCACTTGTAGTTCAAGAAAATGTGTCTTCATAAACACATCTCCACTTGAGAAACACACATTTGTTCTTAAACCACCGGTTTTGCTAGAACAAGAGCCTGACAATTCAGAAGATGTGTTATGTCTCTCTATTGTTGATTATTACCTCCAGCATCCATCTCCTATTAGTCATATCTGCTTAGCATAATTCATATCCCATTACAAAAAAAATGGTGCAACCATATCAAAAAGAAAAAAACCCTCTGTGATACGGTTTGTCAAATACAATAAACATTATGAATATGAAAACTATTGTAGAGAAAAATTGTTGCTATACGTTCCGTTCAATGAAAATGAAGACACATTAAAACATAACTTCTCTACATGGGAGGCTGCGTATGTTTCCTCTGAGACTATAGTGCACATCAATGAAGCTAGATTTACCTACAATGTTAATCCAACATGGGTTTATCTAGAAATTGTAGTTAATGAGCTAGAAAACCCTGACAATCTCGATGAGACATTCACAAGCTGAAAAACAACCATAACTAATTGTGAATCCTATGAATTACAAGTGGTTTTGCCTCGTCCTCGAGAAAGTGGAAGTGAAAAACGTGTCGATCTTGGTTTTTAATTCACAAAACATCCTTTCCTAATTGAAAATAATGAATACCATAGAATAAGACGTTTGTTGAATCAAGAACAATAAACAATTCTAAAGGACATTGCGCTTAAAAAACGCTTGAACATGGACACTCATGTGCACCTGTTCCTTACAGGTAGAGCAGGAACATGCAAGACATTCACAGTGAAAGAACTACTCCAAATGATTATACAAATCTATGATTCAAACAATTCCTCTGATCCTATGACACCAAAGGGCCCAATAGTTGCATACAGAGGAAAAGCTACATATAATGTAGGTGGAACAACAGTCCACTCTGCATTTTTAATGCCTATTAACAAGTCACACTTTCTTCCACTTAGGAAGGAAATGTTGGATACATTGTATAAGCTTTATTATGAGCTCCAACTTATCTTTATAGATGAAGCAAATTTGATTGGAAGTTGGTTCTTGTATTCCATTGACAACCGACTAAGAAGCATAAAACATGTGCACACAAAATACTTTGGAAACATTGACATGATATTATGTGGGGATCATTAGCAGGCACAACCCATCCAAGATTCTTTGATATTTGAACAACCTACCCTTAACATGCAGACAGTGATGCATGACTTCTGGAGAGACAATATTAAATGCTTTGAATTGCATATTACAATGCGCCAGACAGATGAAACATTCATTGCAATTCTGAATAGAATGCGTACAAACAACCAAACATATGATGACTTAACATATATCAATTCGAGGTGCTTGCGGCCTGCACAAACAGACCCAACGTTCCCTTTTTTATCACCGGAATTTCGTCTGCAAATGGTTACAGGAATCCAACATCTTCAAAACACCCATTAGTTCACTCATGGACCAAAAATGCATTTCCAAAAGGTCAAAAACTATACAACCAGTTATAAAATTAGCATGCGCTAAAACTACACAAGGAGCGCGCACACATGTGCCATCCATAAACGCAAGAAAAATGCACATGCGCACGATGCACAACTGTGGATGCAAAAAACCGTGCACCCCTCAGAACGGTGCATTTATGATATTGGTCAGCCTTCCACCCACTTCTGGTTCAGCTTCCAAGTCGATTTGACACCCAAATCTTGGTTGAATCCGACTGGGGGGCTGGTCAAAGACTTAAGGGTTCCCTATAGGGCCCCTTGTTCACACTAAGAACTGGTTGCATAATGCCTCAAAGCTATGCTATAAAAGGAGGCCATGGGTGCACTATATTTCAAAGGAATTCATTTGTATTGTTATGTTGCTTACATTTCTTGGAGAATCCTCTTTTCTCACCAAGAGTATGCAAGCACCATTTCATTTAGCCATTCATATCACCTCTTGAATGAATGTGCTTTGGATTCTCTTCACCATTTCATTCTAGTTTGCTACTTGTAAGAAGAGCTCAATATTTGGGGGTCTAAGAGCCCTCCCTTGGAGGAAGAGGGGATCCATATATCTCCCTTTCTCTTTGGTGTTTTCCCACTAATACAATCCTATCTATTGGTGGCATGAGTGTTGTTTATTTTCAATTTTAATGTTCTTATGCACTCTAGTTTAGTTTCTTTTATTGTTCTTAGCTTAGTTCTTCCTTTACTTCTTATGCTTGATGTTTCTAACTCTTTCTTTCATTGTTGTCTTGCCTAGCTAACCCAACTAGGGTTGTAAGCATCCTTATTTTTCTCATTTAGGTGACAAAATGGGTGCAACAGATTGACAACTTCACTGGCGATTGGTATCAATTTTCTCCCCCATTTGGGTTATTTTAGCTCTTCTTTTTGTTTATTTAACTGCCAGGAACCATAACCGGACAAAGCCTACCTGCAAAAGGCCAAATTCAAAGCTGAGCTAAGAGAATTTATTCCGAAAGTTTTCTTCACGGCCGTGTAACAGAAGTGCGTGGGTTTTTTGACCCACAGGCACGTCTTCGGTGCACGTGCGCTCAATCCACTGTTTTTATCAACGCATTATGCACACCTGCGCCAAAGGGTCATTTTTTAGTTCATTCCTTCTCAAGCTTGATTCTATGCAAATTGTAATATGCACCACACTTAAATTCCCTCTCCACATGAAGGGATAGTCAAAACATAGGCGCTTAGGGGGTTAAAATCATTATTTTTCCTCTTGTTGCTTTCATTTTTCCACATGGATGGATTTCTTTGATTAAAGTTAAGTGTGAATCATTCTAAATCACATACAAAACTTGCATTGGGACCAAAAATTGGATATCAATCATTGATTATGATCTTCTCTCACGCCATAGAGCAACCTTGAGAATCAGAAAAGTGATTGAAAGAAAATTCCATCTCCCTTAAAAGACAAAATATTTAGGAGAGGACAACAGCCCCCTCGGGACTCCTTTTAGTTTATTTTTCAAACACATCTTAAAATTGTAAGGACCCATACATGCCCACATGGTACAAAGATAGGATAGTGTTGAAATCTACTTTCTTAGATTAAATCACTAGGGAAGTTTAAAGGTTTTGTAATGGGCCCATACATCCCCACATGTCCACAATCTAGGATAGTTTCAAAGATTTATTAGATTAAATCACAATAGGGAGTTAAAGGATTGGTAAGGACCCACATGTCCACATGCTATTTCTCTAGGGACTTTAAAATTCCTCAAGGTTGTACCAATGGAATTTAGTTAATTAGGTAATCAAGACTTGTAAGGACCACACGAAGTCCACATGCAGCAAGTTGACACCTAACTTATTAAAAATTTGGCACACTTTCACTTGTTCACACACAAAGTCACTACTCACTCACATAGTTTCCATATTGAAACGTGGAGGTTGAAGTAAGTTTCCTCCAAAAGGATTTCGAAACACCCCACAATTTTCTTGACAAAACTATCCACTCCCACTTAATTTCAACAAGGTTGGTTCACACCCCCAATCTCTCAAACAAACACACCTAAAATCTTTCTAAAAAATCTCTAAGTTTTCCTCCACAAGAGGTACCAAAAGAAATGTTTTAGTCTAGGTAGGATCTCGAGGATAGGCATCCAAATAACTCCCCGTTATCTGGTTCTCACATCTTCAAACAATAGAAGTTGTCAAATAGGGAACTTTCAAATCCTCCAAGTCAAGTGTTCCTACACCATAAGGCAGGGAGATACCCATGAAGGGTTGAAGGTCGAGGTCTGGATGTTCTGTGCATCCCCCCTTGAGGCACCCACCTCTTGGACGGGATCCAGCCCGTGACCCATTTTTGAGGCCAAAAATATAAATGTCACACTTTGACTGAGGTACCTAGTGACCAAATTTTTAGGACATCTACCTAGGTGGCAATTGTGGGCTGCAATTGCACCTTGATCAGATTTTGTTTGGATATTGGGAAATATCTCCAGCTCTTTCGGGATATGCACCCTCTACCCCTCATTATAACTGATTACTTCATCCTTCACTAGTTCCTCTTCTGGTGGCTTCAGACCCCACTGTTGAGTGTTATTGGAAGGTCCAGGGCTATTTGAGAGGAAGGGCGTTACGTCTTTTAGGACACAAGCATTTGTTTTTCTTTGTTCCCCCACATGGACAAAAACCACCTACCCACACATATGCTTCTGTATCAATTAATTTATGTATGATGCTCTTGTGATTACATACGATTGTGAATTATATTATGAAGTTCCAAAAATTATAAAGGCTCTTGTTCATTTATTTTCTCTCATCACCATTCACACACATCCACTTTGCTAGTCGGACTTCATAGGGGACCCACAGAATCCTCGTCGTTCCAGACGCTTGATAAATTTCCCTCCCATTCTAGGGGGAGTTCCTAGTCTTGCCAACTCATCGGCTCCACCTTCTCACACTCCTGTGAGTGCTACTATCTTAGGATCCTCTTTGCTCAGTTCCACTTTACTTGGGTCCACTTCCCAAGATCAACCATCCACCCAGTTTCCTATATAAGGAAGCGGGGGGCACACTTCTTCCCCAAGAGGAAGCACCACCCCACCTAGCCCCCCTCACAGGTCGGGGACACACATCACTCACACCATGGCCGGAACAAACCCTCTTTCGGGGTCAGGCACACAAAACATTCCCACCATGGCTGGAAGTAATATTCCACCACAACTCCATATGCCATACTTGGCTTCCCTCAACATACCAGATCTAACTAAGCTCACCAATGATCCTATATTGCATGACCCCACATGGCCCGCCATGCCTACCAAACTCCCTTCATACATTCCCAAGTTTGAAGTAAAAACGAGAGACAACCTGGCCAACCATATCATGATCTTCCACTTATGGTGATCTTCAAACAACATCATGGACGACTCTATCTGATTGAGGTTATTTCAATGCACACTCATTGGCCCATCAACCAAGTGGTATGTAGAAGAAAAATATGGGTCTCATATGACCTTTGAATCTTTGGCCAAAGACTTTTTGACCTTCCTATGTACCCTATGGATCATTACCACAACATAATATGTACTTTCCTTTTCCTGGTCCTCCCCATCCCATTGTTTCCCCACAAGGACAACCACATGCTAGGGTTGATTTTGTTCATCCCTCTCCCATTCAACAATATCAAAATTTTGAACAATTGAATACAACAAATCTGACCCATCAGTCGAACAACGCCAAAAAGAAAGGAAAAAACCGAAACAATAATAATCCTGGACCAGGAGGAAACCAGAACCACCCCCAGTAGAACCAACCTTTAGGGGGAAACCAGAATCGGGGGAACCAGAACCCCCAAGGGGGAAATAACAACAAATTCCAAGGGAAGAACACCAACAATCTTCAGACAAACTTCCCTTGTGCCCTTTGTGGTGAGTATGGCCATTATACTCACCATTGACCTCAAATCACTGACTTCAAACGGATGAAAGAGTCTGGAAGTGGACCACATCCCCCAGCACCGCCTGCCCTCCAGCAGGCCCCGCAACAATATGTACAGCAACCACCCCCTGTTGTACTACAAAACCCTATTCCACACCAAGGGGTGATGAACACACAATAGGAGATGCATTCAACCCCACCACAGATGGTTCAGTATCCAAACCAGGGTACTCCTACCGATAGCAACTAGACAACCTTTGATGATCCCTCGCCCTAATACCGACACACCCCTCTGTATTCCTCGCATCCCATTACGACGGAATGTCACCAACCCTTAGGCTAGGGCTACCCACAATTATAGTTTGGTCGATGACTTGGCACAATCCCCCGTCGCCATGTCAGTCTTAGAAGTTCTTCAAATCATTCCTACTCAACGGAGGTCATTACTTTCTGCTCTGGGGGTAGTTGACCTTGCTGATAATCGACTCGTCACCTTTGATCTCGATAGTGGGGAACCTCATCTCCCCACTTTGGTCGCTTTCCAAATACCAGTTAAAATCTGGAACATCACAGTTCACCGCTGCATTATTGATGAAGTTGCATCCACATGCATCATGTCCAAAACCGTCTGGCAAAAACTTACCTTTGTTACCACTAACACAGGTAACAAAGGTTTGCAGACCAAATTCATCCACTAATAGTTAACAAAGGTGCATCCACTAACACAGGTAACAAAATTTTGCGGACCAAATTCACATGTGCCATCTATTCTGAGTATGGCCATTACACCCACCATTGCTCAGTGTTACCTCAATTTCGATAGACTCTAACAGTCGTCCGCCAGAGCTTCCAGCAAGAACCTCCTCCACCCGCATCATCTCACACACATGTCACTGACATCCACTATGTCACGACCTCAGTCAATGAACGTATGAGATGTCCTTTCTCTCTATGTGAATCACTTGATCATTTCACATATCAATGTCCTATGATCATTAAATATAGGCGTCGCCAAATGGCCCTTATTCAAAACCCTACACCACCCCCTCTAGCAGAACCAATGAATACCCCTACCCCATCACTTGATGTGGTTCATATCTTCTCGCCGAAACATGAGGCACTCCCTATTCCCCCATGGTTCTTGGATGATTTATATATGGATTTGCCTCCAAATCCCGCCAATTCTCCAATTCATTTCCCCACGAAAATTCTATGATCAACTACCATTTTCAACCCACAGTATCTTGATATTTGGTTCATGTCAAACAAACAATCTCAACCCCCTTGCGTCAACCTCTCTACCTCTTCACCACCCGAAGAAAACCACGCGGTGACAGTCACCAATGTTGTTCCCTCGGATCCACTATATTCTCGACAATTCCACTGCAACAAAGACATCCTCGAGGAATTAACTACCCCCGATTTCCCATGGGATCCACTCCATCACCGAGCGCTCTTTCTCTCACAAGACGCATTTGCACCTCTTAGCCAAAACTCAATATACGCAGTCGAATCCAAAGATTTTATCCCATCAGTGCATATAGACTGGTTAAAAAACCCTATCGCTGCCCCTGATGGTTTTGAGGAAGGTAATATGGCCAACATTTCCCCCACTATCAAAATTGATATTTCCATCAAACCTGGCATCATAGAGGAAATCACCATCGGCACTACATGCTCTCTCGAATAAATCATCGCTTACAAAGCTCTCTTCCAGGAACACCAGGACATTTTTGCCTAGTCATACACAGAGATGCCCGGCCTTGATCCCTCTATTGTCAAACATTGTATAGACACATGGCCTGCTATTACCCCTGTACGACAAAAGAGACATCCATTACACCCATCCAAAGCAGGGACCATAAAGCTGAAATTGACAAATTATGCGTTGTAGGGTTCATATACCCCATCGCATATACATCATGGGACTCCAACCCCGTCCCGATGAACAAAAACAGGGCACTATCCGCGTCTGTATGGACTTTCGCGATCTCAATCACACCTATCCAAAAGACAACTTTCCAATGCCCTTTATTGACCATATTATCGATGATTGTTCCAGCCACGAGGCTTTGTCCTTCATGGACGATTTCTTCGGCTACAACCAAATTCAGATCCACCCAGCAAATCAATATAAAACCGCTTTCACTACCCCTTGGGGTACCTTTTCATATCATTTCATGCCTTTCAGCCTCAAGAACACTGGAGCCACTTTCTAACGCGCCATGACATACATTTTTCATGATCTGGCTCAAATCATTCTTTCCTACTTGGACGATCTCACCGCTCAATCCAAGAAGCGCACTCAACACCTGGATGACTTACGCATTGTATTTCACATGTTTCGTCGGTACAATATCCACTTGAATTCCCTCAAGTGTGTATTTTGTGTCACCATTGGATGCCTCATTGGGTTCATCATCTCCCAACATGGCATCACAGTCAACCCCCTCAAGGTCCAAGTCATCACGAAAATTCCCCCACCATGGAATTTACGCCAACTACAGAGCCTACAAGAAAAAGCTAACTTTTTACGCCGCTTTGTCCCCGATTACGCCACTTGGGCACATGGTTTCCTTCGCCTCTTACATCATGATATCCCATTCCAATGGGACAAACATTCCCAATCCAATTTCAATGATCTTAAAGCGGCACTCTCCAACGCCTCGTTGATTAGTCCACCCGACTATGATCACGACTATATCCTCTACTTATTGGCCTCAGCCATCTCAGTAGCAGGAGTTCTAGTCCAGGTAGGGGATGATGACCGTGAGCATGTCAATTACTACATTAGTAAAAACATTTCAAGACCACCCTTGAAATACAATCACGAAGAGAAACTCGCCCTTGCAGTTTTCCTCGTAGTCCAGAAGCTGCACCATTACATTCTGCTTCAAACTACCAAAGTCATGGAAGATTCCAACCCAATGCACTACTTTCTCAGTTGCCGACAAATCAATGGAAAATTTTCCCGATGGATCGTCATCCTTCAGGAGTACGACCTCTAATTTTCCACACCCAAGAGAAAGAAATCCCTCGTCCTTGCCGAACTCATTACAACATTTCCTTATGATACTACCAACTCTCCCGTCAATACCGACTTCCCCGACAAACATCTCTTTTTCATCCCTTCGGATGCCCCTTGGTACGACGATCTCCTCATCTACATCCAAAGACAGAAGTTCGGAAACCACCTCTCCAGGGATGATCATTGACGTATTCGGCACCAAGCCCCCCGATACCTCCTTATCGGCGATATCTTATATCGACGAGGGGTCGACACCATACTTCATCGATGTTTGACCATTAACGAAGCCAATAGAGTCTTGAATGACTGCCACAATGACACATGCGGTGGCCACCTCTCAGGGATGTCTACTGCCCAGAAAGTCATTTGAGCAGGCTATTTTTGGCCCACATTGTTTCATGACTGCATCCACGCTGTGAAGCGATGTGAAAAATTTCAGCTATATGCCAACAAAACAAGAGCACCTCCTGCTCTTCTCCACCCAATCATTACTGCAGGCCCCTTTTGAAAATGGGGCATAGACTTCATGACTTTCAACCCTCCATCTAGAAATGGAAACAAATACATCGTCGTCACAGTCGATTACTTTACCAAATGGGTTAAATCCATTCCCACCTTTAACAACACCACCGACACTGCAACGCATTTTTTCTTTAACCATGTCATCTCTCGCTTTGGATTCTCCATACAGTTAGTCTCCGATCACGGGAAACACTTCGAGAATGAGATTTTCGTCGAACTCTCCTCCAGCTTAGGCTTCTCCCAAGAGTTCACCTCCCCATACTATCCTTAGTCCAACAGACAGGTAGAGGCGGTCAACAAGGTCCTCAAGACCATATTTCAACACACGGTAAACAAACATAAGACCAAATAGCACCTTATCTTATTTTTTGTATTGTGGGATTATCGCACGGCGGTTAAAACTGCCATTGGTTTCACACCATTTCATCTATCCCATGGGGTCGAGACCACTCTCCCCATCGAATGTGAGATCCCCACATTACGCACCACTATTGAGCCATTACCTGACACTACTCCGATGGAGCAGCATTTGCTGAACTTAGAGTCATTGGATGAAGACCATCGGTCTCCACTACAAAACAATGAGGCAGCCAAAAAATGATCGAAGGCCACCTTTGATCGCCATGTCAACCTTCGATCATTCAACGAAGGCGACCTCGTCCTTGCTTACAATATCTCCCACGATACCTTTGTCCATGGAAATTTCGAGTCATTATGGCATGGACCTTACATCATCCACCATTGCCTCACTAAAGGCGCATACATCCTGGCCTCCTTTGAAGGCCACCCCCTCAAGGAACCCGTCAACGGGTTGTACTTAAAGAAATTTTATGCCTGAGCATAACCATGCTACACTAGGAATTTTCTTTTTGTAGAATTTTTAGTCTTCTTTTTTCAACGTATCACGCGTCTAATCCGTCATTGGTGTTATTGACAGATGTCGCCTCCATCGGCCTACCACATTGGTTATGCCGACGGAGCTAGCCGTTGGACACAGAATCTCACTTCGACCGCTTGGGCCCTCTATACCCCCTCGCATGAACTTCTCCACTCCAACGGCATATGTCTGGGCTCAGCTACCAACAACCATGCAGAATAAACAACCATCATTGGCCTCCTCACCGAGGCTAGTACCCACCATATTTGTCACCTTAGTGTCTTACTAGATTCCCAGCTTGTCATTCTCCAGCTCAATAATGTGTACCGTGTACACGATCCATGCCTTTTCCGCAGATACCTGCAAGTTAGACTTTTATCTCGACATTTTGATTCAATCACATTACACATATTCCACGACAATACAATCAGATAACAGATAATATGGCTAACCTAGAATTAGATTGGCATTTATCCCATCAAGTTACCATTACACATACATAACTCATCAAAAGTTTGTCATAACATATAGATTAGACATCATCAAAAGAAATAAAAAACATCAACACATGTGAACATCACAAAGATCCCAAAATGTATATCCATCTATATATATATATATATATATATATATATATATATATATATATATATATATAT
>ML807743.1:372108-391177 GCA_009831015.1 Picea engelmannii | reverse complement strand
CTCATTTAAATTTGAGATATCATATTTCACACACACACACACACACACACACACACACACACACACACACACATATACATGCTTAGCACATGTCCTTCATACTACTTGCCACATTTGCGCTGCAATTTCCATCTGTTGCTGCTACTTTTTCCCCATCCATCTGCATTTATCCCCATTTCAACCCGGCAAGGACTTCGCTGCCATGCAGAACTTGTTATTAACTAGAGATATGTTGAACTACATTAATTCAATAAATTCATCACATTGTTTTAAACGTTTTTAGTATATCTATCATAAGTGTTATTATGTTTTTAATTGAAATTATACTCATTTGGTAAGCGTGGGGTTAGATTTTTTTTTTTTTTAATTTGTAGGAAGGGGTCAAATCTATTATAATTGATTATAATTTAGTGATTAATCAATAGTGAAGATGATGATAAAAAAAAAATATTTGTAACTGTACTTGGAATCATAATCATTATTTAAGGAAAACAATGCCACTTAAATTATTTGTTAGTGGTTGTAAGGGGTAATTTTTTATTTTTTAAATTTGTTTTGGTTTTAGGTTATTAATCTATTGCTTTACATCCAAAGAAAATGAACTCTTAGTCTATTAATTAGATCTTAATTCCAAAACCAAGAAAATTAATATCCCTTGTGGTCATCCAAAACTACCTATAACAAGTGTTGCATGGCAACGTAGTCCCTGTCGGGTTGAATTGGGAATAAATGCAGAGGGATGGAGAAAAAGTAGTGGGGGCAGATGGAAATTGTAGCGCAGATGTGGCAAGTAGCATGAAGGATAGGTGGTATCCATGCAAGAAATGGCATGTACCCTCTAGAGTGTCATTTATTTTTTGAAACTATATAATCCATCTTGCTATGTTCGAAATTTTCGTTCTTTCCAGTAGTGTGAGTTGCTATGCTCGAGATTTTGGTTCCTACTTTGCATGTTTTATCTGTTCAATGTATATTTTGAACTTGTTAGAGTTAAGTAAAATTTCCATTGACCTGTATGTATATGTGCCAGGACAAAAAAAGTTACATGCATAGCAGCATAAAAATATATGCATGAGAAAAAGATAATTCAAATTAAATAAACACAATTTCTTGACATTCAACATAGTTGAAGATAAAAAATTTAGGAGCACATAAATATAAGAGGAGATAAAACAAAAGTTTTATTTGGAGTATATCAAAAAATAATAGTTTGTTACATATTCCTGGAAATTTAAATGTGTTTTTCATATAGACTGAAATTGAGGCTCCCACAAACCCAACAAAAAAATATATGCATGAGAAAAAGACAATTCAAATTAAATAAACACAATTTCTTGACATTCAGCATGGTTGAAGATAAAAATTTAGGAGCACATAAATATAAAAGGAGATAAAAAATAGTTTTATTTGGAATATATCAAAAAATAATAGTTTGTTACATATTCCTGGAAATTTAAATGCATTTGTCATATAGACTGGGATTGGGGCTCCCGCAGACCATAAGAGAAATATGTACAAGAAATAGGATTGTGGAAAGAGGAAGTGGGGGACAGTAGAGTGTAATACCTGAAAAGAAAAAATTGGAAGGTATCAGTCTTTGGCTAGAGATTTCTATTCATAAAAGGTGGAAAAACTGGATTGATAAACAGAGCGGGATATGATCAGTATAGACTTATAGCAATGGTACATATCATCCTTTTTTCTATTTGCTTGTTGATGGATTTTTCTGTTTCCTTTCGTTGGTGACCTGCTTCAACTCTGTTTCGACGAATTCTTCATTGTAGCTTCTCAAGGGGGTGATGTTGATCTCATTCTAGATTTTATGTTGAAAAGTTAAATTTATAATTCCCTTAGATCAATAGAAAGATTATGCACAGTCTGATGAATGTCTTCATTCTGTACCGAATAGTCAACTAGCCAGTTGTCCAGGTCATCTTCACCATATTCAATAATGTTGTAAAAAAATTATAAAGACAATGTCTTAAAAATATCAACTTGTTTATTGAAGGCTTGCTTAGTTAAGGTCAACGAGTTGATGATTAAGTTGGGGTCTAATAACTCGTTGGTCCTTCTGGATAAGTCTATTTTGGTCAGCTTTGTGAATAATGATTCTTTCTTTGATATGGCTTGCTCACATGATTGGACAATGAGATACAGGTTCTTCACCTTCTCTTTCCATCATGCTTCTTATTGAGTGATCCAGATTTTGGAGCGGAGATCATGTTGTCTTCTTGTCGTGTATGTCATGTTGTTGACATGAAAGGAAAAAGGGATGACCGTGTCCAAATAGAAGCTTTCTTCATTTTTTAAATCCATCTGCAAATGTTCGAGCAAGTTGTGTGCCCTCATTCCAAGGGAAGCCATAGTTTGTGATGTTTCCCAGGCCTTGGTAATAAATTCCATTCTTTTCTTGATATTATTCTCCACATATCCTCTACACTATGTGAGGAGGATGGAGAATCCTTTTAAGTTGGATATAGGGGTGGAAGGACTGGAAAGCAATGGCATAGGAATCAAAGCTTCCTCCAATTCCTTGATCTGGTCCTTTAGTTTGGAATTATCAGCCTCAATGACTCCAATGAAATCATCAATAGCATCTCTGGTTGCTCTGTGAAGTCCAGATATTTGGGACGGCCACATGTTTGCAAGGTCAACCTCTGAACGAGATTTTCCTTTCTTATTTTTTACATCTCTCTTTTCAATAATTAATTTTTTAGATTCAATGTCAAAAACAACGCTCTAGAATACGAAGGATTCATCTTCGTCAAAAATTTTGGTATCAACTATGTCCATTGGGAGACTATGCTGGATCGTGTCTCCCATCTAATCAAGGTTGCAGAATATGCTATCCACATCAGTGTCAAGTTCCATGTTCTCACTCTCAATTTCAAGCTCTTCCACTTGCCCTACAATTTTTTTTCTCTTCTTCTCCACAGGAACCTTGTGAGAACTATTAATTTTAGGATGAGGAGGGTTGTTATCTCCTCCTCTGTTTAAAGAACTTTGGGTTGCTTTGTTACTGTGATAGGTTGTTGGAGTGATGCTCTGGGATGTCATGCTTTTGGGAGTGCTTTGCGGCGATTGACAACTCTAGTCACCGGGGCCTTTACCCTGTTGTTTGTACAATTCTTTGGTGCTTTGCAATGTGCCTAGGTCATTGACATCAGAAGCAAGAATATTGTCGCAAGTGTCTTTGTTTTCGTCCAGGTATTTCTGGAAAAAATAATTGTCGAGGCCAACTGTAATTAAATGTTCTAAATATTTTTTATTAGGGTTGAACCCTCTTATCTTTTCAGCATGTCTCAAGTTCATGTTATTGAAATGTGTTGCGAATTTGTCAATTTTGTTGACGTTCCTTAACACGAATTCACTGACTTTCCAAGGCAGAGTAATGAACTGTTTTTTTCTCTTCTCATGGAATAGATGCAACCAGTAGTTGTATTGCCTTGCTATTTTTGTAACAAACATTATGTCTGTAATATGACATGAAAGAAGAGCAAGTTTTTCCTTGGAGCCAAATTTTTTTATCACACTGTAATCATCCATTGCTTCAAATGCCCCCTTCTTGTCCAAAAACTTGGTTGCCTAGTCAGATATGCGGGGAGAATATTCTCCTAATAACATAACTTTGAAAACAGAGACAAAGTCATTAAAAACCTCATAAAAACAGTGGGAGGCCTTATGCTTCCACAAGGACTAGTACTATAAGGTTACTGGGTCGAATTCCCAGTTTACCCTCTTGGGCAGGGAAAGTTTTGGAAACCGACAGCAATGAGATATTGCAAAAACCAAGTAGGATGACATATAAAATTTCTTGTCCTTTTTTAATCTTGACAATTGGGAACATATTTAATGGGAAATTAGCTTCCCCCAATAAAAAATTGCTTGTTCATTGACTGTGAAATACAAAATATAAAGAACCATGCGGGAAATAGTTGTTGTGGATTCCCATCCCGTTATTCTTGTAAACAACCAAGAAATTTCCCAGAATGGATTTTTAATGAACTAACTTGCAAGTCTGAGATATCTTCAGGAACTGCCATCGGGTCTTCCAGGAACCCAGGAAAGAGGTCCAACCCGTTATTATGCTTTCTTAGGAACTGACTAGAGTCTTGTCCTTTGAACGTCAATGTTGTTGGCTCTGACAATATTAACATCTAGCGGAAGACTTGAGGCGAAAAAGAAACATAGGAGTGGTTATGTAGTCGAATAACTCTTTGGTCAGAAATATATTTATCCACGCACCAAGAGACCAAATCCTTACAATCAAAAACTTCAGGGACATAGCATGCACGACCAATCCCATAGGTCCAAATTATTTTGTTCTAGGAGAAAGGGGATGAGTAGTAAGAATATGCCCCAAACCACTGGAAGTTCTGATCCTCACGCTCGAAGATGTTCATTGTATCTCCAAAAAACTATTGTCGAGCTAGTGCCATTAGTTTATGAGAACGTCTGTTTTCTCCAGACGATGCTTGAAATGAACAATTGGAAGGGATAATATAACCCCCCGGAAATGTAGGTTTAATGCATGTGAATGGGAAATCTCCTTGAGCTCTTCGCTCATTAATGACAATCTATATGGGTGTTGGATGATGAGTTGTTAGAAGAAAAACTTAATTATTGCATACTTAGAAGTGCGAAGGTGGCGGGTACAGTGAAGAACAATTAAGGATTGGAGGTTTCGTGAACGAGCCAAGAGAATGACGTGCGAATGACATTCCATGATATTTGAAATTAACACCCGGAAGGGATAATAAAACCCTCTGCAAATCTTGGTTTAATGCATATTAATGGCAGATCTTCTCGAGCCTTTCACTCATCAATGATAATTTATACGGTTCCTGCATGATGAGTTGTTAGCATTAAATCTTACTAATTGCATATTTAGAAAGAATACTATATATATATATATATATATATATAAACATTTTTTTATTATAAACAAGTGCGAAGGTGACGGAGATGGGGAAGAGCAAGCAAGGAATGGCCAAGTATAAAAAGCGGTTGGACGAGCTTCAAATAGGTTTACAGGAGATAAGCAGGAGAGGTGAGTGTCTAATGGTCACATTGTATGACTCGGAATTTTTTACTGCAAAACGCGTAAAACGAAAGAGGGCATGATGGTGCAGTTCAGCGAACGGTTTGTATATTTGTGGAATTCCGGGAAAGTCGCTAAGTATGGAATAGGGAAACTGTCGATTGGGCTCGTTTTCAGAATTAGGGATTGAATATTTTTTCAACAGGCCAACCCGAGGTCTCGTGAATGACATTCCATGGTGTTTCAAATTAACACTCGGAAAGGATAATATAACCTTCCGGAAATCTTGGTTTAATGCGTATTAATGGGAGATATCCGCAAATCTTGGTTTAGCTTTAAACAATCCTTTTTATTATAAATAACACTCTTATATATATATATATATATGAAAAAAGGTCGGAGGGGCTTGAAAGTAGGGTTGCAAGGGATACGGAGGAGAGTTGAGCGTCTGACGGTCAAATTATATATATATATGTGTGTGTGTGTGTGTGTGTGTGTGCGTGTTTATAAACAAGTGTAAGAAAGGAATGGCCAAGTATGAAAATTGGTCGGATAGGTTTCAAAATAGGGTTAAAGGGGATTGTTAGTAGAGGTGAAGACTAACGTTCAAATTGTGTGTATCATAATTTTTTATTGTAAAATGCGTAAAAGGGAAGAGTGCGTGATGGGGCGATCTAGTGGTCAGTTTGTATATTTGCAGAATTGCAGGTGTTGTTTCCATGTCGCAGAACAATGGAAGGGAAATATTTATTCCTCCTGTCTAGGAACTCGCAATCGAAAAAGTGGCCAAGTATGGAATAGGGAAACAGTCGATCGGACTTGGTTGGAAAGAAGTGTGAAGGTGGCAGGCACAGGAAACAACGATTAGAAATTGGATATTTCATGAACCCACCAACCTAAGAATCCTTGAAAGAGATTCGGTCAAATGGAAAAGTATTGAAAGCGAATGAACGAGCTTCAAAAATGGGGTGACAATAGTTCCATAGGAGACGTGAGGACCCGACAGTCAAATTGTATCTCTCGAAACTTCTAAGTGAAAACTGTGTAATGGGGAAGAGGGTATGATATGAGAGTTTGGTTGTAAATTTGTATATCGTGGAAGTCTAGGTGATCTTTGGAGGTCATGGAACAATAGAAGTGCAATCTAGAGCCCTCCTCCCCGGGAATCCATGATCAGAAATGTGGCTAGGTATGGAATGGGGAAGTGGTAGGTCGGAGTTGCAATATAAAAGCATGAGTGAAAATGTGAAGCCATGAGTGAAAAGAGAAACGATAACTCGGTTAAGTATAGAAGAGGGAAAAGAAGGGCTAATATATTCAAATCTGTAATAGATATCCCATTTCCTGGCAAGATCTTTTATGCATGTTTCTGGAGAAGTTGTAAACTATTGCATATACTTGGAAAGAAGTGTGAAGGTAGCGGGTACAGGAAAAAAGCGACTAGGAATTGGAAATTATCTGAACCCGCCAACCCGACAATCTGTGAAAGAGATTCCAAGAAATGGCCAAGTGTGGAAAGCGGTCAGACAATCTTCAAAATAGGGTGACAAGGGTTCCCAAAGATATGTGAGGCCCGATGGTCAAATTGTAGGTATCGAAACTTTTGAGTGAAAAATGTGTAACATGGAAGAGGGGATGATTTGGGAGTTCAGAAGTGAATTTGTACATCGTGAAATCTAGGATGTTGTTTGCAGGTCAAGGAATACTGGAAGTGTAGTTTGCCTATCTGGGAACCTGCAAGAGAAAAATTCGTTGAGTATGAAATAGGGAAACGATATTCAAATTATACCTAGTATATTGATATTTGTAATAGATATCCCATTACCTGGTAGGATATTTTTTTCATGTTTCTGGACAAATTGTCTACAACAGTTACTATGAATGTCTCCTGGAGGCATGGTGAGTTGTTAGGATTAAAGCTTAGTTATTTCATAGTTAGAAAGAAGTGTGAAGGTGGCAGGCATAGGAAACAACGACTAGGAATTGGAAGCCCGAAAGAGATTCCAAGAAACGACCAAGTATGGAAAGTGAAGGAACGGGGTTGAAAATTTGGTGACAATAGTTGCCTAGGAGACGTGAGGACCCGAAGGTCAAATTGCAGGTCTCATAACTTTTGAGTGAAAACTGTGTATAACGGAAGAGGGTATGATGTGGGAGTCTAACAATGACTTTGTGTATCGTGGAAGTATCGATGTTTCTTGCAGGTCACAGAACAATGGAAGTGTAATGTAGAATGTGCCTGCCCGAAAATATGCAATTTGAAAAGTTGTTAGGTATGGAATGGGAAGCGTTCGGTCGGAGTCGGGATATAAAATCACGAGTGAAAATGTGAACCCGTGAGCCCGCCAACCCGTAGAAATAGACATTTTTGAAAAAATGGCTAATAACCAGAAAGAGAAAGTAAACGAGAAAAACAAACCAGAATTTGGTTAAGTATAGAAGATGGAAAGGAAGGGATAATATATTAAAATCTGTGTACCACGGAAGAATTTTGAGTGTAAACTATGTATCACGGAAGAGGGTATGATGTGGGAGTTCGGCAATGAATTTGTATATCGCAAAAGTTTGGGTGTTGTTTGCAGGTCACGGAACAATGGAAGTGCAATGTAGAGCTCACCTGCTTGGAAATTCGTGATCTGAAGAATTGCTAGGTATGGAATGGGAAGCGATCGGTCGGAGTTGGGATATAAAAGCACAAGTGCAAATGTGAACCCGTGAGCCCGCCAACCCGCACAGGTAGAAATTTTCGAAAAAATGGCTAAATAACCAGAAAGAGAAAGTAAAGGGGAAAAACAAATGAGAATTTGGTTAAGTATAGAAGAGGGAAAGGAAGGGCTAATATATTAAAATCTGTAATAGATATTCCATTTCCTGGCAAGATCTTTTCTGTATGTTTCTGGAGGTGTCAACATTAAACTTCAGTTATTGCATACTTGAAAGAAGTTGTGAATGTGGTGGGTACATGAAACAATGATTAGGAATTAGATGTTTCATGAAGCCGCCAACCCGACAATCTGCGATAGAGATTCGTACAAATGGTGAAGTATGGAAAGTGGATGGACGGGCTTCAAAATGGGGTGACAATAGTTCCACAGGAGATGTGAGGACTCGACATTCAAATTGTAGGTCTGGAAACTCTTGAGGGCAAACTATCTAATGGGGAAGAGGATATGATGTGAGAGTCTGGTTGTAAATTTGTATATCATGGAATTATGGGTGCTCTTTGGAGGTTATGGAACAATAGAAGTGCAATCTAGAGCTCGCCTGCCTGCGAATCCGCGATCGGAAATGTGGCTAGGTATGGAATGGGGAAGCGGTCGTTTGGAGTCGCGATATAAAAGAATGAGTGAAAATGTGAATCCATGAGTCCTCCAACCCGTGGAACAAGAGATTTTCGGTAAAATGACCAATTAACAAGAAGGAGAAAGTAGAGGGAAAAGAGAAACGAGAATTTGGTTAAATATAGAAGAGGGAAAATAAGGGCTAATATATTCAAATATGTAATAGATATTCCATTTCTTGGAAAAAAAAAATCTGTATGTTTTTGGAGTTGTATACTTATTTCATATACTTTGAAATCCCCATTGCAAAACCATCATTTTCTAGTCCAATATTTTATCCACTTACTTGTTTTCTATTGTGCTTTTACCATTAAAAAGGTTGTGAGAAAATGTTTTGTTGAAGATTAGTTTTTATCGCAACTTGTGGGAGTGATTGTGCTCTTGATTTATTCTCGCATGAATTTAACATATTAACTTGCACCAACACGGGGACCGGTCAACCCGCAGGCAATACAGGAGTCCGAGAAAGTCAAGTTCAAGTTTAAAGGGATTTTGTTTATATATATTTAAAATGTATTCATATTAATGTATCTTAATAGATTATTTGTGGTCCAAATGTAAACTATGTTCGAATTTGGATGGTGTTTTGGGCTCGCATTTTTTGCTCAAACCCAAAAGTAATAGAGAAAAAAATATATGACTTTTCATTTCGTATATCGAAGAATATTCTGAAATATAGGAAGTTGTAATATATGCACAATATAGAACAGGAACATGTACAGGGAAATGAGTTAATTTTAAGAAGAAATACAAATTTCAAATAACAAATAACAAACATTGAAGATCACCATAGAACAACCTCAAATATTTGTATTCGGATAAATTGGGTCACAAAATACAATTGAGAATACTTCCCAAAAAAATAGTTGTCTTCAAATTTGTAAAAAAATATATAATTCATTACATATTCTATGAAATAAAAAAGTGTTTGACATAATGACTGGGATTGGGACTGGCGCAGACTACAAAGAAAATATTTACAAGAATGATGTTTGTAGAAAGAAGAAAGTCGGTGATGGAAACAACAAGACCTGGCAAGAAGAAAGAGAAAATTGTCAGTCCTTGGTTAAAGCTTTGTTAGAGTAAGTGGATGAAGATGGAAGAAGGTGATCAGTATCAACTTACTATGATGGTGTTCCATGCCTTGTCATTTTCTTGTTGATGTCCTTTTATGGCTTTCCTCGGCTTTGAGATTTCATTGGTAATTTGATCGACAGCCTTTTTGAACCATTCTTCGATGTAGCTCCTCATGGGCGCTACGTTGATTTCATGCAGGATTTTTATATTGAAAATTTCACTTTCCAAGCCCCTTAGATCAATAGACAAGTTGAGCAATGCTTCTTGAATATATTGGTTTTTAATCGCATAACCAACTAGCCAGGTTTTCACATCATCTTCACAATATTCAAGAATGCCATAGAAATTTTCAAATGACAGCTTTCTATAGATATGAACTTGATCATCAAATGCTTGCTTGGTTAAAAACAATGAGTTGAATATCCATTTAGGGTCCTGGACTTCATTGGTGTTGGAAACTAGATCTATCTCAGTTAGCTTCTTGAATAGTTTGTCTCTTCTAGATATGGCATGGCTACATGCTTGAACGATATCCTTGAGGTTCTTTACCTTTTCTTTCCAGCATGCGTTTAGTTGGTCTATTTGATCCAGGGAAGGGAGATCCTCTTGTTTTCTTATGAATTTCGTCATACCAGTAACTTTAACACCAAATGGTAAAACTACATCGAAGTAGAAACCTTGCTCATTATTAAGATCTGCTTGCATATACTCATGAAAAGCATGCACTCTTGTTCCAAAAGAGACCATATTCTTTGACATCTCCCAAGCCTCTGTTATTAATTCCATTCTTTTGTTTATATTCTTTTCCACACAGCCTCGAGATGATGTGAGAAGTCTTCTGATCTTTTTAACTTTTTTGCGGGTGCAGTGGGCCCGACCATTGCCAAAGGAGTAGTAAACAGTGGAAGAGGCATTAGAGTTGCCTCCAATTCTTTGATTCCCTCCTTTAACATGACGTTTTCCATTTCAAGGTTGCTAATAGAGTTGTCTAGAGCATCTCCAGTTGCTCGGTGTATCTGGGAGATATGGGAAGGGTGCATGTTGCGTAGGTTGATCTCTAAACGAGATTTCCTTTTCTTTTTCTTTACATCTTTCTTTTCAATAATCAATTTTTTGGATTAGCTGTCAAAAACAACGCTCTGGAATGAAAAAGACTCTTCTTCGTCCAATGTATCTATGCAAATTATTTCCATCCCAGGATTGTGCGGAATAGTGCTTTCTAGTTGGTTGTCGTCAAGGAACACTTTGTCAATGTCTATTTCTAGTTCCATATCTTGGAGGGAGAGATTGTGGATATCAATTTCTCCTCTCGGTACTTCCTATTCTTGGACTATTGTTTTCTGTTTTTTTATTGTGGGAAGTTTGTGACAACTTTCAATTTTTCCAGAGGGAGGGTTCTTATCTCCACCTCCGCCTGAAGAACTATGTGTGACTTTGTTACCTGGGTAGGTCGTTGGAGTACTGCTCCGAGATGTTGTGTTGGGTGTGGCGGTTGGGGATTGGGTACTTTTTTCACCCGGGCATTTTCCTTTCTGGTTGGGCGAGTCATTGGTACTGGAACCGAGTTCATTCAGGATAGTGTTAGTGAAAGAACTATTGAAGTGGTGCCTGACCATGAACTCCCCAACTTTCCAAGGCAGAGTAATGAATTGACTTTTTCTTTTTTCATGGGAAAAATGCAACCAGTAGATGTACTAGCTTGCTATTCCAGAAAAAAACATTGTACCAGATATGTGACATGGGTCAAATTCATAGTTCAACTTCTTACACATAGATAGTCCAGGGAATGGGTAGCAATTTTCCATGACGAAAATTAAATAAGATGACATAAATAATTTCTTCTGCCTTCTGTATTGCAATAACTGGGAAGAGATTTCAATGGAAATCAACTTGCAACAATGGAAGATGGCTTCCTCCTTGACCGTAAAATATAAAATATACAGAATCATCCGAGAGATGTTGGATTCACTTTCTTCTCTCCTTATCCTCGTGAAAAGCCGCGCAATTTGCCGAAAAAGGTTTTTAAATGCACTAACCTATAATATGGCTATGTCCCGGGGAGCACCTGCTATGTTTTGTAATAACTTCGACAAGAGGTCCAATTCATTACCATGCTTCTTTAATAACTGTCTGCAATTCTCGCCCTTGAAAGTAGTCGTTGGGTCGGAAAGTGTTAACATCTTTTGAAATACTTGAGGCAATAGGTAGACTTGGGAATGGTTTCCCATCTGGATAATCCACTGGTTCGGAATATAGTTATCGACGCAACACGTGACCAACTCCTTAAAGTAAAAAAATTCAGGGACACAAGCTGTCATTGCAATTCCATATGTCAAGATAACTTTCTTTTGTGAAGAAGGGGACAAGTAAAATGGATGTTGCAACATCATAATATAATCTCCGGTAAATCTTGGTTCAATGTGTTTTAATGGTAGATGTCCTCGACCTTTTTTCCTTTTAATTCTAATATTTTCAATGTGTCTGGTCAGTCGTGACTAATAAAAGCATAATTAATGTGCATTGGGAAACGCACAAAGTTGGTGAGGATGGATGACAGTGAAAACTGCTTCAGAACTTTTGTGTACCTGGAAGCCCGACAACCCGTGAATCTGTGAGAACAGGAGTTGAACAATCCACTAAGTATGGAAAGGCATGGTACAATTCTTTCAAAAAGTTGAAGTAAATAACAATTTTTACAAGCTGAACATCCATATACCTAATAATAAAAAAATTAAAAAAATAAATAAATAATTAAAAAAATTAAAAAAATTAAAAAATTAAATGCCATAATATTGACCTCTACCAATTTGATAATAGGTAGGTTTAGTTGATGGATCCAAATATGGCGTACTTCGGGCGACTAGGGTGCACGTGGGGTGCCTATGAGAAAAACTAAATATTTGATGAAGATTTGTTTATATTGCTACATGTAGAAGTAATTGTGTGATAGTATTTAGAATGAAGAATGGAGGATGGTAATATAATCTCCTGTAAATATTTGTTTAATGCATTTTAATTGCAGATGTCGTCCAACTTTGGCCTCATTAATGCCAATTTTTTCAAAGCTAATAAAAGCATAATCAATTTGCACTGGGAAAGTGTGCAAAGATGGTAGGGAAATCGAGAAAGTATGGAAAGGCGAGGAAAACATTGTCAGCAATGTAATATACCTAGATCTTGACAAAACCAAGTTCAATTTAGAAGATAATTTGTTTATATTTTATTAAACAGTTTTCATATTATTTTATTTTATTAGTATTCTTTGTGGTCCAAATGCAAACTATGTTCAAATTGGAAGGGTGGAGCAACATTTTCATATGCAAGCATACTCTCAAATATGCAAACCTGTAATATATGCAGAATACTAAAGAAGGGCATCATGTCAACACCTTTGCAGATGACAAGGGGCCAACACAATACTGCATTCTTGCTATGATGATGCCTTTAAAAAACTAAAATAAGAAACTAATCAGATTCCATAATATTCTCCCATTAATGCATTTTAATGGGAGATTTCCTCGATCTTTCCGCGTATTAATGCCAATCTTTTCGAACATTTGTGATGAGTTGTCACTAGTAAAATCATATTTAATGTGCATTGGGAAGGGGCGAAGGTGGTGGGGATGGAGGGGAGTGAAAAATTCTTTGGTACTTTTTGAACTTGGGAGTCTGTGGTCGAATTGTAGATCACCCAAGTTTTGGATGCAAGATGTATACTCCTAACACAGGGCATGAGAGTTCTATAATGCCTACCTGGGAACCCGTAGCCATAAAATTGGCTAAGTAAGGAAATGAAAGCGGTCGGTCGAACTCGTGATGTCAATATATAGATGGATATAGAATTTGTGAGTCCACCACCTGGGAACCCGCTATCATAGAAATGCGACTAAGTATAGAAGAGGAAAAAAATAAAGGGAGCGAAGAACTTTATGCTTGACAGAATAACACTTTGTCTAGTAATTGTCAAGCAATAGAAATACATCGACTATGGGGCATGAGATTTCGGGGTATGGGAGTTCCATAGGGCCTAGCTGGGAACCGACGGGCATAAAATTGGCTAAGTATGGAAACAAACAAAAGTCGGTCGGACTCGTGATGTGAAGATATAGATGGATATTGAATTTCTGAGTCCACAACCTCGGGAACCCGAGAGCATAGACATGTGACTATGTATAGAAGCATAAACGGATAATAGAGCAGAAGAAGAAAAAGGGAAAAGCGGCAAGTATAGAAGATAAAAAAAAAGGGAGTAAAGAACTTTATGCATCACAGAACAACAGTTGGTCTTAATTATGGAAATGCGAGCCGATCAGACAGAGTTATCATAGGCAGAGTGAGGCTTGCGAGTTCAAGGAGTCCGGGGTCGAATTGTAGATAACTGGAGTTTTGTGTGCAAGATGTATATCCGAACACGAACCATGGGAATTCAATAATGGCTTCGGGGGAACCTGTGGCCATAAAATTTGCTAAGTGTGGAAACGAACTTTAGTCAGCTAGAAACGTGATGTGCAGATATAGACGGATGTAGAATTTCTCACTCTTCCACCCCGGGAACCCACGAGCATAAATATGCGACTAAGGATAGAACTAGAAATGTATAATACAAGGAAAGAAGAAAAGGGAAGAATGGGTAAGAATAGAATAGGAAAAATAAAGGGAGAAAAGTACTGTATTCATGACACAAGAACACTTATTCTTATAGTTATTAAGCTATAGAAACACATCAATTATGGGAAAAATATTTTCAGCCATGGAATATAGCTAGAGCTCAACAAACCCTGGTTCAAGATAAAAGAGATGTTTATATCTATCTCAACAAGCAATAGACAAAATATATGACTTGGCACATTTATATGCAAGCATTCAGACAGAGTCATTGTAGGTAGAGTGAGGCCTGGGGGTTCGAGTCCGGGGTCGAATTGTAGATAACCGAAGTTTTAGGTGAAAGATGTATACCGCGAGCACAGGGCATGAGAGTTTCATGGCACTTACGCAAGAACCTGCGGCCATAAAATTCGCCAAGTATGAAAACGAACGGTAGTTGGTTGAACTCGTGATGTAAAGATATAGATGGACATGGAATTTGTCACTCCACCATCCCGGGAACCCGCGAGCATAGACATGGGACTAAGTGTAGGACCAGAAATAGATAATAGAGGGGAAGAAGAAAAGGAATAACAGATAAGTATAGAAGAGGAAAAAGAAAGGAAGCAAAGAAATCTATGGCTCATAGAGCAACACTTACTGTGATAATTATCAAACGATAGAAACACATCAACTATGGGAAAAACATATAGCTGGACAAATTGGACAACGTATGGAGATCAGAGTTTTTTTGTAACCATACCTCTTAGTCTCAGGCATACGCATTGTATTTGTTGTGGCACATGGCACTCCATCCTTGTGCCCAATTAATATGTTCTTGTTTCAATGTAGCAATACAGAGAATACAATGGACATCAAAGCAAGTTGCTACATAGGAACACATGAAAATAATATGGAGTACAAATTTGTTTATTTGAACACAACAACACATAAAATAGAATTGACATAAAGACAAGTCAATATACAGGAAGATATGGAGTATCCAAGGAAAAAAATAACAAAGTTGCAAATTAGTGTAACAAATATAGAGAGAGTAAATGAAAAACAATTGGATATGGAACATGGGTAGAAATATGCACCTTTGCATGGATTCTTCTACACTTCTGGTTAAGAGTTCTTTGTCGTGTCCAGTTTTCCACTTTGTTTCTATGAAAAAAAGCACAAAACAAAATGGACATGAACATAAGTTGCCATGAAAAGAAGAAAGCGAGGAATATGTACATAGAGTAAATAAAATAGAATAAAAGGAATAGAGTAATAGATAGTGTTAGAAGAATGTACTATTTTTGTTTTTTGTTTTTTTTGTTCATCAATGTTTGTGTATATATAAAAAATTGTCTAAAAAATGTTTGTGCCCAAAATCAATTACAAAGTAGGGAAAACTAAGTAGTTGGATAGCTTGGTTTTTTGCAACAAGATAAACATATATGCTTTGAAACATAGAAATATGATTTTGCAATATGTTTGATGTATATTTCATAATTCAAGTGCAATACCAATTGTATTGTGATCAGACCAGTATGTGTACAAACCAGGGAAAACTAAGAAGTTGGATAACTTGGTTTTCTGCAACAAGCTAAACATATATGCTTTAAAACATAGAAATATGATTTTGCAATACGTTTGATGTATCTCTCATAATTCAAGTGAAATACCAATTGTATCATGATCAGACCACTATGTGTCTAAGATAATGATGTTGTATTGAGAAATGGGGACATTCGACCATGCATGGTCAATAAGTGTGTTTTGTACATGGCTTGTTTTGTTCAAAATAAAGCGGAAACTGCATTTGCACATGTAGTTTTCCAATTTTTTTGTTCTGGCATTATTTTGTAGCATGTCAATATTGAAGTCTCCTACAAAGACAATGGTTTTGTTCATATGAAAATGGTCCAATGCATTGGAAAGAACATTTAGTATGTTAGAGAATGTTGCATGGGGAGCAACATAGAGATTCAGTATTGCAATTTCTGATCCATTGAAAAATACTTTTGCAAGCACCATCTCAACATTGTTTTCTTCGAAATGTATATGCTCCAAAATTGTTACATGTTTTTTCACCAATATCATCACCCCATGTGTAATGTAACTCGGTATGCAATTGGGATTTGGAAATTGTTTGTTTTGCAAGCATAATTCCATGTATGTTTCCTGTAAGAACATAATATTGGATTGCATTGTGTCATAGTCATTGAGTATATCATCCATATGTGCACGTAAGTTGCATGTGTTAAGTGAGAGAATTGATACATATGAGTTTGTTTGTGTGGATTGGTAATCATACTGCTGGTGCCACTTTGTGGTAGTCATGAGGCATTGCATCTCAATATCAACTTTGGGTTTGACTTTGAAGTTATCTTTTGTAAGAGGACTTAGTAAATACCAAGAGTCTATAATTCTGACATGAGATAGTGATGTGTATACAAGTCCATGTATTCAAATTCCAGCAGGCTCAAATGCAACACTATCAAGTGTTAGTCCTTGTGATCGGTGGACTGTACGTGCACATGCAAGTTTAATTGGAAATTGTTTTCGAATCTTCAGATGACCTATCTTTGCTGACGTTGATATTGGTTTTGATATTCGCAAGATAGGTGTCCAATCACGTGCAGTGTTTGAATTATATAGATAAGCCAAATTGTTTGCTTGTCGGTGGCCTATATGCGGTTCATGGAACTTAATCCAGAGGACATCAAGTTTTTCTATCTTGGTATAGCCTTTGAGTATTCCATCTGCACCATTGACCAACCTATCCTGTGAATCATAGTTGTAGGCATATATTTCAACCAACATGTCTACTTTCAGGACAAGTTGCAAAGGTAAAGTGGTTGTATGTTCATGACATGGCACATTTCCATGGTTGTCTTCTTCGAGGTCAACTAAATTGATGATGGTATCATCGCCAAGCATGAGCGATAGCATGAACCTCTTATGCATTGCAACATCCCTATTCGTGGAGAATAGGTAAGGGAAGGTTGGGTCTGTTGGTGTAGGTCACATGCACCTTGAATTGATATATGTTAAGTCATCATGTGTTTGGTTGTTTGTCTGCATTCTATTCAGAATTGCAATAAATGTTTCATATGTATGGCGCATTGTAGTATGCAATTCAAAGCATTTAATATTGTCTTTCCAGAAGGCATGCGTCATTGTTTTCATGTTGACCGTAGGTTTTTCAAATATCAAAGAATCTTGGATGGGATGTGTCTGGTAAAGATCCCCACAGAATATCATGTCAATGAACTTTCCAAATTATTTTGTGTGCACATGTTTTATGTCTCTTAGACGGTTGTCAATGGAATACAAGAAGTGACTTCCAATCAAAGATTCCTCATCTATGAAGACAAGTTGCAATTCGTCATAAAGCTTAGACAAGGTATCTGACATTTCCTTGCTGAGTTGAAGAAACTGCGACTTGTTAAAAGGCATAAAAAATGTAGAGTGGACTGTTGTTCCACCTGCATTATATGCGACTTTTCCTATGTATGCAACTATTAGGCCCTTTGGTTTCATAGGATCAAAGGAATTGTTTGAATCAGATATTCATATAAGCATTTGGAATAGTGCTTCTGTTGTGAATGGATGTTCCTTCTCCGCCTATAAGGAACAAGTGCACAGGAGTGTGCATGCTCAAGCGTTTTTTAAGCTTAATTTCCTTTAGAATTGTTTGTTGTTCTTGATTTAACAGATGTCTAATTCTGTGGTATTCATTATTTTCAATAAGGAAAGGATGTTTTGTGACTTGAAAACCAATATTAATACATTTTTCAACGCTACATGTTCGAGGACGAGGAAAAATTGCTTGCGAGTCATAGGACTCGCAGGGAATCCTGTTTGTTATTCGGTTTGTGAATGTCTCATCAAGATTGTCAGGATTTTCTATTTCATTAATTGCACTTTCTAGATCACCCAGTGTTGGATTAACATTGTAAGTAAATCTAGATTCATTGGTTTGCACTATAGTCTCAGAGGCAACATATGCAGCTTCCCATGTAGGGAAGTTATGTTTTAATGTGTTTTCGTTTTCATCGAACGAAACATATAACAATAGTTTTTCTCTAAAATAGTTTTTACAGTCAGTATGTTTGTTGTATTTGACAAACTGTATCACAGACAATTTTTTTCTTTTTGATATGGGTGCACCATTTTTTTTGTAATGCGATACGAATTTTGCTAAGCAAATATGCTTAATAGGAGATGGACGCTGAAGGTAATAATCAATAATAGAGCGACATATTACGTCTTCTGAATTGTCAGGATCTTGTTCTAGCAAAGACAGTGGTTTAAGCACAAATGTGCATTTCTCAAGTGGTGATGTTTTTATGAAGACACGTTTTCTTGAACTACAATTGAGGGGCAAGGAAAGTGCAATGTGGACTGCTTGTTGAGCAGACATTTGTTGAATATTAATTAATGTATTACCAAGCGTACGTATCATTTGTATAACATCAATATGACTTATTTCATGTTCTTTCCATATTCTTCTGAATGCACTTGTCATAGATTTGTCAACCTTTGTCATATACGAGGTATAGTACGATGCGAAAACATATGCATTGAGGACATACTGCGCATCTGTATTTGCATTCCACATAACTGGCATGTCCTTGGAGAAACTGTTGTTCAATATATGGGAAAGTTTTCGTTTAAGGAAAATTGTTGGTTGTTTAAGCGTACATTTTATGGCTTGGATGTACTCATCTTCTGTTAGATTTATCTCTGTCAAGAAGTCATCGAAGCTCATTAACTGTAGTGTACCAATTGCTCTGATACCAATTTGTAGTGTACCAATTTAAAGAACCAAGAGGTTTAACGCGCTCTTGTAATATTCTGTACACTCTTTTAATAATAAACACAAACCAATATAACCACATGCATTTAAGCACAATTAAACACAATTAAAATACAGAGTGAAACATATCTGGTTACTGCTATAATTAAACATTCCATAGCATTTAACAATAATTCGTTTACACAGCGAAAACATGATACATAAGCAGCC
>ML807743.1:350105-363511 GCA_009831015.1 Picea engelmannii | reverse complement strand
CTTAGCCCCTAGGTTCAACACCCAGCCCTTTTCCCACCTTTTAGCCCCTAGTTCCTTGCCCGTTCTGTGGACGCTCAGTCCCCCATCACTCTTTCATCGTGGTCGGTCTGCACCGGCGATATTTATATTTTATTAATTGACCTGCATACATACAAGTATCTCACAGGCTCCTGGCCTTCAACACTTAGGCTCTCTAGCCTAATCAAATACATAATTCTACCGACTTATACAAAACTTGGCTCACCAACCTATAACACATATTTACAATCTCTTTCAGAGCATGGTTTACATCGGGGCTCGGCCTTGGGGACACTACATTAACCCATCAAAGTATCATTCTTCTAGAAATGTGAACAAGGATCTAGATTTCTCAATGACAACATTATCCTCTAAACTAAGTGGCTCTATGATTCTTGTTGTTCTCATTGGCGGCACGGGGAAGTTGTATTTGCAATGCGAGTTTTTTCATTTTTTACAACTTTTTGTATGATAATGTCTATGAACTTTGGCAAGTTCTGGATCCAAATGATCTGTGTTGCATATTATGTATTTTTCCACACACTGTTCAATCTGTGAGTTGTTGTCATCTCCATAGACCGGTGCACCCTCTATCCACAACAGTGTGTGGTCATGCTCACTCCCCCTATTCTGGAATTTAGTCACAAAAAAGTAGTCCGATATTTTTCCAAAAAACATTTCATCATGGCATATCAATTGTCTCAAAGCATTTATTGTATGTCTATAGTAGTGAGTACATGTCATTGGGTCTTTTCTTATGAGGTAGTCAATGCTATCATTTTTCAGTGTATCAGTTTGTTTTTTACATTTCCTATTCTTATGCAAGTCAGATATTGTAGCCACCAATGGATCCCAGCGATGCTCTGCACTTGTAAATGTGATGACAAATTTTGGTGGTCCCGATTATCGGATCATTGCAAAAATAGTTTTTTTGTTTTGTTGCAAATAGTCAGGAGAGATGCGAATGTTTTTGAAATCTATGTATCCAATACCAGATTTCATGATTTTTTCTAGGTTTACTTTGTTCTTGACATATTTGGCCAACAACTTTCTTTCTTGTAGCTGGTCTTTTCTTATTCGCACCCACATGCAAGACATCACTCGCTCTATTATTATGTGCATTGTTTTGAAAAACAAATTTGTTATGGGATAGGAGAAGTCACCGCTTGAATGTAGCATCTCCCATCAAACTATTTTATGGTAACTGAATCGTTATGTAATGTCAGTGGGACGTGGATCTCCATATAAGAATGTTGGGAAGTTCATTTCCTCAGCAAATTTGTCCTTGAATATTCCAAGTGGATGTTGTCCCTCAACAGGTAAAATTTCGACAATCTTGTTTTGCAAGTCATGAATGCGTTGTGAATCAGTGAATCCATGTACCAATGTCTTAGCAGGTGTTTCAGTCTCTGATTCATCGCTTGTATCAAATTCACTAGTAGTTTTGAGAGTCTGTGCAGAGTTGTCATCCCCTTCTCCGAAAACATTGTTCCAATTCTCATTTATACAAATGTTTTGTGCTTTGTACAGGGCCCTGGAACATAATTCTTTTAATTCTTTCATGACAACATCAACACACACTTTACCTGTCTGATATGCATTCTTGTATTTCAAGTGTCTTTTGAGAGCCACAACAATTGTCATTGTATCACTAATGAATTAAGGCAAGGTTTTTTGCACAACATCTAGTTGGACAGGCACCTTAATAATTGATCCTGTTAAGTCCATTTGGGGTTGTTTATAGCCCCAGGGTTTGATTTCTGCAAATGAAATTCGCAGAGACACAAGTCTCTCTTCAAGTTCTGCAAGCGCACTTACATCTAGTAGTGGTGTATTATGTATTATTTGGTCAGGCATTGTAAACTGTGGCAGTTTTCCATTTTCAAGTGACTGTTTGCATGGAAGACAAAATTTTTCACTAGAAAATGTTTTATCATTTAGTGTTAGGCAGATGTATTCTGCTTCCAAATCAGGCGTGAAAGACTTAGTGTTTTTTGTGAAATTCAATTGATCGCAAATTGCACATGCAATTGAAGGAGTGTCTTTGATTTGTTTCACATAGGTCTGTCTTGCATCTTTCTTCCATTGGGAAGTATGCGTAGAAAGTGTTTGTTGGTTTTCATTGGTAGCAGTGCATGCTATTGGTTCTAGCCCAGAAAATGTGATTTTTCCCTCTCGGACAATGCCATGGTCATTGTGGGATATGTGATCATACCTGTTTCTCTTGTGTTGTCCACGAACAATTTTTTTTAGGTTGTGATATGTCAGTTTTTTTCTAGAAGGAAGCGTAGTAATGTATTTTTTTCTCTCATGTATGACCTTTTTCAAGTTGTGATAACTTAGTCTACGTTTTTTGTTCAAGGGCAGGATGACCTCATGGCAACTGGGATGAGTCTCATTCTAATTATATAGCATACGACGCTTATGCAGAATCGATGTGGTTTGGCTGGCATTGACATTGGACCATGAATCGGTAGTATTTCCCATACCACCAATGTATTTTTTCCTCTCACGTATGACCTTTTTCAAGTTGTGATAAGTTAGTCTAGTTTTTTTGTATAAGACCTCTATGGTCTGATCACAACTGGGACAAGTTTCATGCATGACCTTTTTCAAGTTGTGATAAGTTAGTCTACGTTTTTTTTTTAAGTCATGTATGGCCTCATCACAACTGGGATGGGTTTCATTCTCATTAAATAGCATGCTACGGGTATGCACATTCGATGAGGTTTGGGTGGCATGGACAATGGACCCTTAACCAGTGGTATTTCCCATCAAAGTTTGATAATGGATACATGGCGTATATGTTTTCAACGAGATGATGTCAATTGTTCGATTGTAGTTTGAATCAATACACCAGGAATGGACACTGTCATCTGGCAGGGCTGACCAACCTGGATATTTACTTTGAATATGATAGATAGCCATTGCAAACAAAATCTGCCACCCTCTACATTTCCTTTTTCATATGGTAGTGTCATGTTTACAAGGTATTCTTTCCAACTTCCAATTGTCAGCATATTTTCTAAGAGATATGGCGAAAGGTGTTGATGCAAACAGCTAAAAGCTTGTTGGTTGTCATCTATAATTGCATTGCAAAAGGATTGTATAGTGTAAATCCACAGGGACTGCACATCAAACTTTGTTGCTACCAAATAGTAAATTTCATTGAACAGACTATCTCCACAACTAGATGCAACAATTGTTGCTATCTGCAAGCCATGGCACTGTACACGATGCATAATTTGTTTCCATTGAGATTCAAGGTCTTTGCAAATGAGGGAAAAATAAATATGACGTCCTCCAAGATTGTATATGGATAATTTTCTATACATTAGTGGTTCACAATTACCACTGACAGGATTGGCATCATGGAACAAGATGCAATATGGATCGTTGGATGTAGTTCTATTGAATAGTAGATATATTTTTTTTCTTATCAATGACCACATTCCAATTGATATATTGAGCCACTTAGACAACCATCGTATACAAAATGTATCTCCCCAAAGTCCCCTCTCATGTGCAGGAAGATTTGCAGATGCAGACAACCGCATCTTTGAAAAATATGTAGTGACATCATGTATTCCATGCAACTCCCAAAGAAAGTCAAATGCCAATTCGTATTCATACGACTACGATGCCTCAGTGTCACCATTTTTAAACATCCCAAGAAATAATATATCAATCCATTACGCAGGTTGGTCGAGGAATAATGGAACTGCAATAGAACCTGAAATGCATCGAAAAGACAATCCCCTACAGTATACGAGAATGCATCCAATCTAAAAATCTCATTTCTATGCAATACTTGGTCGATGTTGTCATGGACAATGGAGTATGTATCTATTTCATAAGGCTCAACATCTATTACTTGTTTCATCTCTTAAACTGTGATTTTCAAGATGTTTCTTACCTATATTCAGTTTATATGCAAACAAAGAAAAGAAAATAAACAAAAAAAATAAACAAAAAAAAGACAAATAGAAAACTACAAGTGCAGAATTGCATACCAATTCCGCTATCTATCCTTCAACCTTCTTATTGTCAAATTCAATCCTCCCTAGTCGCCACAACATATGACAAGCAAACAAATGTACAATAAACAGTGAACCAAACAGAACAGACAACACAAATAAATAACACTATAAATTTGTTGAGCACAAAGACCGAGTATTCAAGGTATATCATTTTTGAACCTATTCCTAGCATGCATCCTACAAGCTTTTCAGAGGCAGAAGATGATTTGCAAGACACAAAGGACAAGACAAAGGCAACAGGTGGACGAAGTTTACCCTGCCAGATGCTTTCCCTCTGTGACAACTCCGAACTCATTTTCTAAAACCCTTTGCATTGCTATTTTGGAAACAACTATGGCATGATATCTAGAAAGTGGAAGTTGGCATATGTGATTGGAAGGGAATAGCCTGGAAACAGAAAATAAGAAGAGAACATCCGGTTTTATTTTTTATATTTCATTGTAGCTGTGAAAGATCTGGGTTATGTGCCCAACATTGATATTCAAAGCGGAACAAGATATTTGGAAGGGAACAGACTATGAAAAATGCATGAAATGTATGGTTTCCAAGAACACATAATATGAGGAGAACGTTGGGAAAAAATGCTCCAAACGTATGGTTTTCAAGGGCAGGAAAAATGAGGAGTTTTCTTTTTTATATGTCACTACGGCTACGACAAAGACGGGTTCTGTATAGAACATTGACGTTCAAGAACAAGGAAAATATTTTGGGTGTAGTAGCCACACAGAAAGATGTTCTGCAACAGGATTTCGAGGCAGGACTCCTAGTATTGAAAATTGCTTGCAAGTTGAAAATAGCAAGCAACGAACAAGGAATAGCAATGAAACCATGGCACAAAAACTTACCTGTCAACGAGGGATGACAAAACCATAGCTCCAAAACCTGCAAACCACAACAACAGGTCCAACTGCTTGCAAAGTTGAAGAACAACAAACCAGTGAACAATCACAAAGAGGTCCAACTAGAGCTGGAGGACCTCAACTTTGAAAAGTTGAAGAACAACAAACCAGTGAACAACCACAAAGAGGTCCAACTAGAACTGGAGGACCTCAACTTTGCAAAGTTGAATCAAACAAAAACAACAATCATCGAACGAACCAACGAATAAGCATCAACTAGTGAACCAGTAATGCCGGTGAAGAACAACATTGCCCAAATTCACTACAGACAACATTGTATCAAAAAATGGAAGTAAATTGTATTGTAACACACCTGTAGAATAAACATTTAAGGCTGCGAGACCTGTTAGGTAAACACTTAAGGCCGTCAGAACCGTCGAAGGGCATCGCGCTGTGCAAACATTTAATAAAAAATGCAGTGTAGCAACCTTGTTTACGAATGCAACAATGAAAAAACATCTTGAAACACGCAACAATAAAGAAAAATAAAGAAATAACAATAATAATAATAAAAAAAAATAACAATAATAAATAATAATAGTAATAAAACAATAGTTTGAACACTAGAGACTATGCTAAAAAAATTTACTCAGGGGACAAAGTAATATGAAAACTGACTATCCATGCTCAAAACTTTGGATATCCAAACATTTCAATATGAATAGTACAAATTCAAAAACACCGTAGATGATAAAAACTTTGGATATGCCAACATATAAATCATTGGAAATAGTGAAGCTAGAAATAAGACCTCAAATCTATTATCCAATGAGATCATGACATATATGGGTTTTTTTATTGTACAAAAAATAATGTTTTTTGTTTTGTAGTTCGAACAATAGAAATTATGCAAAAATCTGTAGTCAAACGAAAAACTAATATAAAGTCAACGAATTGTCAATCACTATAAACTTTGAATATCTAAACATTTCAGTATGAATAGTACAAATTCAAAAATACCATAGATGTTAAAAACTTTGGATATAGCAACATATAATTCATTGGGAATAGCGAAGCTAGCAATAAGACCCCAAATCTATTATCCAATGAGATCATGACATATATGGGTTTTTTTATTATATATAAAATAATATTTTTAGTTATGTAGTTCGAACAATAGAAAGAATGCAAAAATTTGTAGTCAAACAACGAACTAATATAAAATCAACGAATTATCGATCGTATAATCCCTCTGCACCTTCAACAAAGACTAATAAAATCATATACTTTTTAGAAACATCTTATGACAAAAAAATCTTTTAAATTAATTTTATAATTAAAAAATATTTTTCATAAATTTAAATATATCAAAATTTTATTATGATTTAATTTTTATATGAGGTGAAATGATATTTTTAAAATTTATCAAATTTTAATTGAATAAGAAATATAATTTTGTTTATCATTAAATAACAACCTGAAAATTTTTGTTAAAAAATAAATGATTATACCACTTTATATAGTAAAAAAAAACAATTTCTTATAAAAAAATAAAAAATAAAAAATTGTACTGTGTTACCATCTTTTCCTTAAAAGGCGTGGCTTTTGAATGTCAAACGGGAATTCAATTTCATTTTCAGTTTTTTTCGAATTTAAAGAAGATTTCTAGAATGTGGTGTGAAATTTAGAGTCCGGCTTGTTAGCAGCAAGCAACGGGCCTCATATTAAGCGCTATTGCGCTATTTTTTTTTGTTACAAAGATGTATGTTGAAGTGGAAGTAGGTGTGCTAACAACTTTCACCAATTTTGAATGGCCAAAAAGCTATTTTAGGATTTAATTTAAGAGGATTCATGGCCGCGGATGGAGACATTGGCATAGAGGAATGTAGAGTAAAATTAGCTATTGTTATTATTATTTTTCATTTAACATTTATTATTAAAAATATTATTATATTTAAGTTTGAAAAAAATATATAATATTATAAAAAATAAATTATATAGAAAAATTAAATATATTTTTTAAAAATAAATGAATGTAAAGGCTCCGTCAAAGAAAAACAATATCAAAATTTGACTCTTCATAGTTAGAGGTCATTTTTACTAGCCTCGTATCATAAAAAAAAAAAAACATGAAAAAAATATAAATCTGGGTAGTTGAGCTGCCATATATTTTGATAAAATGGCCCATCAATAAACTATATTTAAAGAACATTTTTAAGTTGTTGAATTGTTTACTGGTTCATCTTATTGTTCAACTTGACTTTGTACATTGTTTTTTGTGTCCATTGACTCTGCTTCCCCTCCTTGATCAACATCAGACTGTCCAGCCCAAGAATTCCTTGAAATTTGATTGTTGGACCTTGAATTAAAGTGTTGGGGGGATGTCTTATTTATGTAATGGTTGTGTTCCTGCTCTAAAGTATCCATCCTTTGAAGTAGCCTCACCACAGTCTGCTCTAATTCATTTATCTGATGTTTTTCCTCCTCTCTTTCTCGGAATTGCTCGAGTTCCTGTTCCAAACGATCCATTCTTTGCAACAATATTGCCACCATTTTCTCCAGTGCAAATTTTCTCTGCCTTTCTTGGTCTAAGCTATCAGTTATGTGGAAGAAGATAGTGACCATATGTTCCATATTGTTGAATTTGACTGTAAATTCTACAATTTGGCTTCCAGAACCCTCAAAGATATCCTCATGCCTCCTTAAGATGTGTTTTATTTAATCCCATGGTAGGTCCATTGTTTGATAGCTTCTCAAATCCATTCTGTCACACTTCTAGTTCTTGGCACACTGAGAACAATTAAAAACTGGGCCTAATGTAACTAAAGAGAACTAGCTGATCTCGGTATTGTCAAACTGGTTATGGGCCTTTTTGAATCGCTCATGTGTGAGGGTTTCGAAATTGATACCCAACCAGACCGAGACTTTGATATGACAACCCTAGAGACGAGTAAATATAGCAGGAGAGGGTTTAGAATTGTCAAATTGAGGCAGAGGATGAACAAGAGGGTGTTAAAAAAACAAGATCGTAGAGCAATAAAATAAAATAGATGTGAAAATAAAACACAAAAGATACACAATACAGTAGAGACACAGATATATGTGGTTCACCCAATGTGGGCTACGTCCACCAAAGAAATTGTCAAGTCCTTCCTTTATTATTATCCAACAAATGAAGGGATACAACCTACAACACACTCGTTGTAACTTCCTCTTCTTTCTCTCTCAGTCTCCTCTCTCAGAGTACAATATTCACTCCCATCTACAACCGCAATACAATTCCCTCATACATAAAAGAGGGTTTCCTTCTAGGGAAAACAACCTTAACATAACTTCTACTGTCAGATCTATTACCTTATAATGAATGGTTCAAATTGACTATGAAATTACAATATTTGAATAACATTAAAATAAAAATTTCGGCCCCCTCAAGGTCAGGGGGGGGCAAGAATTGTGTATCCTACAATTTCTTTGACTTGCATATGAATTAGGAAGATATCCAGACTCCACAACGAACATAGGGTGTCTGAATCAAAACTTGGAGGAAAAATTAAATCAGGGAGAAGGGAACAAGGGAAACCCTAAACCCAACTCTAAATTTTGATAGTTCCTAACTCCAATTATTTCCCATAGATGAGAGAGGTGACCACTAAAGCACATATTTGAAACAAGAAAATTGAATTGGTAATGCTCAGAGGAAAATGTAAGGCCAGGAAATAGGAACGAAGAGACCCCTAGTCCAATATCCAAAATTTGCATAATAATTTCATCCCCCAGATAACGTGATCATCGAAAAGATCTTCACAAGTGCATAAAATTAAACCAGGAAAATGGAAATTGTAATGCTTAGAGAGGAACCAGTGATACCTTATCATCACGACGTGATTTCCATATGATTGGGAAGGAAAGAAGAGGGAGTCCACAACGAAGGTCGTTCCACGAATTCCCTAGTCGTTCCACTAGTCTCTATCATCTTCAATGAATCCTAGATGCATGGTTGTCTTCCTTAAAAACCAAAAACCATATGTATTGCATCTATGAGTGAGGTAACTCTACTTAATCATGGAGTGTGTGAGCATCTGTTGAGTGACCTTGGAGCATTGTCGACCGTCCTTAGCATTTATAACCATCATCATGAGATTAAGGGAGGGAATGAATCGTTAATTCTTTGTTAATTACCATATTACCTTTGTTTAATCTTGAGCCAACCTTTGCATGTTTAACTCCTTTTTGATATGATAACGATAGATTTTTTCGAAAATTTTGAGCGCATCTAGGGAACGAAACGTTATACCATTGTAGATGATGAGGTGTTTTATTCTTTTAGAGAGGACTATTTTGATTCTGACATAGAGAGCGTAAGTCTTCGCTTCGTTGTTAGTCAATGATCCAAGTCCCCAAGCATAATTGATGATTTGTTGACCGCCAGGCTTATAAATAGTCCCACACGCACTTGTTGCCCCTGGAAAAAAATTAAAATATTATGAAGAGGTCATTAACATAATTAAAATTTTTACTATAATTAACATAAAAGAGGAAATGACTATTACTAAAATAAGAATTCATTTTTACTAGACTTTGAACAATTCCTAAAACATTATGGGATGAAAGAATTTGTCATCTTATAGTTAAGATGAAAAACACTTTCTTTTATAATGTTTTATATATAACCACATTAAATTTCAATTTCAAAATATGTATCACAATACCAATCTCATAATCTTTTAAATTATAAAAAAAACACTTCAAAATTTAAAAATAAATATAATTCTTTATATTTTTTTAATATTATTTTTTTCGTCATAAAATTTAATAATGATCTTTATTAAAGATTATAAAGTCTTCATGATTACCCTCGAACGGCCTATCGCATATATTTTTTGGTCCTACCCTTCTCATTGTTTTTCAAGCCTTTAATCAAAATCCCCCCTTTAATACAGTTTGACATGATATGGCCGTTTTTTTCAAATAAAATTAAGCTTCTTAAACTAAACGACAAATGAAATAGAAAAATCATATATCCTTATGATGATCATTTACTTTATTTCGAAGTACTTATCATGATATAAAAAATACAAATTTAAATTTATAGATGCTTAATTTATGATTAAATGAATTTAACTTTATAGATGCTTAATGTATAAATAAGTAAATTTAAATATAAATATACAATTAATTTTATTATATATATCTATATATATAATTTTATTGTATCTAATTATTATTAGTGACAAATAGGTTGAATTACATTATTTATTTATTTATTTTTTTGACCAAAACGATTAGAGGATTTGTATTAAGTGTGGTTAAGCCACGAATGCGTTTACAAAATGGCAGGGCTTCACTGAGCCTCTGCCTGAAAGGAGCTTAACACTGCTCCTGGGTACACATGTATTTAACGAATTCCGGAGAGGCTAACACTAACCAGCTAAAACGGATTTATTTAAAGCCTTGGCTCTATACAAAATGCCAAGATGCAGCGGAGAGGAGTGTATTTCAGAGGTAACAGCAGGACTAACTTTCTGGTTCAATCCTCCACTCTCGGTTGAGCTGAGCCATTTCCTCTTCCAACTGTTCGACTCTCAAATCATACTCTTCCTGCTGGTTCTTGAGCTCCTGATGAAGCTTGCTGAGCTCTTCAGAGAAACCAATCTTTGTGTTTAACTGGTGTTGCAACATCTGCTTCAGAATTTCTAAGTGGTGTTGCAGCCTCTGCTTCAGATTTTCTAACTGGTGTTGCAGCATATAGGAAGTCTAACTGGTGTTGCAGCATCTGCTTCAGATTTTCTAAGTGGTGTTGCAGCATCTGCTTCAGATTTTCTAACTGGTGTTGCAGCATCCAAGAAGTCTAACTGGTGTTGCAGCATCTGCTTCAGATTTTCTAGTGTTGTGTCCATGATCATCCGGCGTTCCTCCAGGCTCGGTTTCTTGCTTGTGTTGGCTTCCATCTCTCTGGTTGTCCCCTGATTCGCACTCCTAGTCCTTTCAAACTCGCAGGCAAAGGAATCACTGCTTGGAACTGAGTCAGACTTGGGCTTTGTTTAGTACTCGGTCCTCTTGGCTTGAATGATTGCGCCCTGGGCTGCAGAGGCCGAGAGGCATGGGCAGTGGATGCGCCTGTCCCCTCCCTGTCTGTTGTCCACGGGAGCTTGGTACCACCCCCTGTCGCTATCCTCCAAAGGCTCGGCATTGTCTGGCCGATCTTGGTCGATTCTCCTATTGTCTTTGTACTCATACCTCCACTTGCTGGATATGCGCGTGAGGCGCCTTGGGTTACGGTATCTCCACAATGGACATCCTTCCATTGAGGATTAAGTTTCATGGCGCAAGGATAACGCCTTTGTTTGCTTCCACGTCAGCCATCACGTTTAGCTTCCTTAGAACATGAAAAATCTCATAAGAATTGAAGTTAGTGAGGAGGAGACGGATTTTGCTCAGGAGATTATTAAGTTTGGCGCTTTGAGTTTGAGTCTGGAAATTAATGGCCTTGACTATCAGTCTGGAGTCTCCAATGATGATCAGTTCCTGGATCCCCTGTTCTTTGGCTTGTTGAAGCCCTTGCCATAAATCCATGGCTTCGGCTATGTTATTGGTCTCAGTACCTAGACCCAGGGCATACCTTACGATAATTTATGCACCGGGGCTTTCAATTAACCCCCCTCCACCTGCAAGCCCTGGGTTGCCTTTGGAGGCTCCATCAAAGGACAGGATGTAAGCCTTCCTTTCTTGCTTCCAATTGTCAAATTCGTGCTTCTCTTTCCTTATTTCCCAGTCCTCAGTACTTGGAGCGACGGTAGTGATTTCTTTTGCACTTCGAATTTTGAACTGCTCCAGCCAAAGGACCTCCACCTCATTTGGCTTCCCTTTGTAGTGGGACTGGCATATGTAAGGGGCGCTCTCTCCGAACAGGACCTGGATGCTGGCTACCACTATGGATGCACTCCTTGCTCTGTCTCTGAAGATCCTGCTATTTCTTACCAGGTTGAATTACATTATTAAGTGTTATTATGTTTTTAATTGAAATTATATTTATTTGGCATATATATAATATATATAGTTTGGTTTTATTATTATAATTATAAATGAAATGTTTACTCAAAATGCAATAATACATCAAAACTTAATTAATTTTACTCTATTAATAATAAATAAAATGTTTACTCAAAATATATTAATAATAAATAAAATGTTTACTCAAAATACAACCATAAGTCAAAAACCAAGTATTATTTCTCTCTATATTAATTAATCTTATTATTCCAAAATTATCTTCTATGTTCTTCTACCTCTTTCCACTTTTCTTCTATAAATAACCCAAACTTATAATTATTCTTGTTTATATTTTAATAAGAATTGCACGATGAGAACAAACTATGGAAATCATTCTTATTGCTCCAAATAGTTACAAGACAACATATGCTTGTGATTAACAACTTTTGTGCTCCTTTAAAGTACTCACTATTTATTATGATCCTTATTTGTTGAAGATGAATAACAAACAATATATTCAAGAATATGTTAGGAAAGCTCCAATACTCTATTAAATCCAAAACTTTTATGGTAGGGTAACACCATACAATAACCCTTTTATGGAAGGAGAAACACCTATTCACATGTGTCCATAAACTTGGGTTCCATGTATGACAACACATGGTAGCTCCCTATTAATGATACACTAAACCAACAAATGGTTGACTGCTTTGCTCAAGACGATCAAAAGGTCATACATATCCAAATATCCTTCCACCTAGTTGCAAAGACCATCTAGATTAAAAGTTTGTTAGCATATCTACAATAGGGTGGTTGTTGATCTAGAAGAAACACTACTATTGTAAAATATTCAAACTAAAAACTGTAATCATAACTCGCTCATCACTTCCTGTAATGATGTTCACTTCATATAGAAGAATACATTCATCAAAGATAAGCTAAAAGTACTTGTCCTTACATAAGTGGAAAATGTCCATATACCATTATAATGGTAATCCTTGGCATCTCATAAGGAGGGATCCATTCTAATTTATATTTACCTCACAAACTCTAACCCCAAGCCTAACCATTAGTGGTCTAAACTTAATGATTGGGTCTTATTACATTTATTAAATGATAACTATCTAGTGGGTCTTATTTAATAATAAGTAACACAGTCAACTTAGTCCACATTACATTAAATGGTTACCATAGCTATCTTATTATTAACGCTAATGAACTCTTGGAACCTTATTACATCACTAGGGAGGACACCACCATTACATGTACCCCTTTGAAAACAATTTCCTTCAATGTTTATACCTATGAAGTACATCCATAAGCTAGGGTACTATGAACAGGTCCTACCCTCCATGCTAAAAATGGATTTGTCTAAAAAATGTGTCCATTAGCCTAGGTCCCAAGTATCAATGATGCCTTTAAAGTTGGGAATGAAGTAGTCTAAGATGTGTGTCCATAAGCTCGGGTCCCATGTATGACAACACATGGTAGCTCCCTATTAATGATACACTAAACCAAC
>ML807743.1:283684-346142 GCA_009831015.1 Picea engelmannii | reverse complement strand
AAAAAATTAATTTATATAAATAGAAAAAGATAGTGCTGAACAATGATGAGATTTTAGTAAAATCAATGAAGATGAGTTAAAAATGAGGAAGAAAACAAGGAACCAACAATGCATAAAATAATTAAATGTATAAAATAGTTAAAAAGTGAAATTTGAAAGAATAAAAATGTCAAATGGATAAAAAAACACTGAAAAGTAGTGTACATCTAAAATGCCAAATTACTTGAATCTTAACATTTCATTACACACAAAAATAACACAATTAAGAACCAATTTATATTAATTGATTATATAACCTATTCATAAATCATGAAGAAATCAAATTTACATATTAAAAATTGACAATCAATATTTCAAGATATTTATTAAGAAACACAACAAAATTAATCAAAAAAATAGTAAATAAGAAATGTATTTATTAAAAAATACAACAAAAATAATGCAAAAATGATGTAAATAAGAAATAGTAAATAAGAAATAACATCAATATAATAGCAAACCGTTGATATCGAGTAAAGGGAATATATCTATCTCACATCTTTAAACACTTTTATAAATATGTGCACAGCAATATACTTCAGGAAAAAAAGGATCTACATTATACCTAATCATTGCATGGTATTACCTCATCTTTCTCTACAAAGTAAAGTATCGCTCAACTTTATGTTTAAAATATATTAATCAAACCTCCATTATAAAAAAAAACATATATAAAGAAGAACACATTTCCTTATTGTCTTGTTTTTTCTTTTATGTTTTAAGATGGGATAAGTTTGTTTTTTCTTTATGTTTAAGATGGAATACGTTTATTTAGTGTTTAAGGTTTATTTATTGATTTTAGAATTTAATCAAAGAAAATGAATTTAGATTTCATGGAAATTTAAGTTGTTAAAAAAAAAAAATTAAAGTAAAGTAAATTAATTTTGTAATTAAAAAATATTTATTCTTTTACTTATAAATTATATAAATATTTAAGAAAGAGTAAATTAATTTTATAATTAAAAAATACTTATTCTTTTACTTATAAATTAGCAAAAGAGAAACCCAGCCAACTTATAAATTAGCAAAATACTTATTATTTTATAAGAGAAACCCAGCCAAAGCATCGAGGTTGTTCTCTTTATTTAGCCAGATTTCAATCATCTCTTTCTTCCATATTTGGCAGACTCAAAAACAAATTATTGCAACTTGCAAAATTTCCATTAGAAGATCATTGAAGCTTTGTACAGCAAGTAACTGTTGAAGACGTCAATTGCATTGCACTTTTACTGCCTAGAAGAATATCAATGTCATTAAATTCTTGAATTTTGGGCCAGTGGATCATCATCAGTTCTGTACTCAATTTTTTGATTGAATTCATTTGTTAAGTATTTTTTTCACAAGGAAGCGTGGTGGCCCATAATCCATAGGTCCCAGTATTTTTTTGATATTGATTCTTGATCAGAGATGGTTTCTATTTTTCATTTGTTAAGTATCTATATATTAATGGATTTTTGAATTTTTTTTAAATTTAAATGAAAAATTAAGTTGTATTTAATTCAAAAATATTTATAAATATAATAAATTTGTTTCAATTTTAAAATATTTACATAATATTTATTAATATTATTATATTTAAAATTAAAATAAATATCTACTCATGTAAAAAAAAAACATTTTTTTCTCATTTACAATCTCTTTTATTATATATATTTTTATAGATATTATGTTATTTTTATGGTAAATTTGATTAAAGATCTCTTCTACATATTTTGAAATAGTTTAACCATTTTGGGTTACATGTAAAGTCTCTTAGCATAATAGATGGACATTACTTGCAGAGTTATACACCTTTTTTTAAGTAAAAAAGAGGTGGTTTATGCTATATCAAGTGGCAAAAATACAGCGATGCATAGGCTGCTCGTTGTTTCGTCGATTTAGCGGAAACCAGAACAATTGGCAGCCATTGTTCTCCTTGTCCAAAATAGGTGGTTCACCATCTGTCCTGCCCGTAGGAAACCAGGACTGATAACGTTCCATGGTCTGAACTGTGACTATAGTTTTACAAAATACAACTAGAAGCATAAACATAACCCTAAGCAACAAGACTGAAACCAGAAGCACAACCATTGCAATTACCTGGTGGCCTCAGAGGTGGCCATGTCGACGTCATTATCCTGCGCTCCTGCCCTAGCTGGCATCACGAAAGGCTACGCACAAGTTGGGCATCTCTGCCCTACTGGCGCGTTGGAAAAGACATCGTAGAGCATATCCAGATGCTGGCTCATGAGGGTGCCATAGTGGACTTGGTCCACCATCTGTCCCCACAAATCAAACAACAATTCAAGGTGCTTCGGGTGGAAAAAAGGTGGTGGGACATGCCCCTGTTCCTGCATGAACGATATGGGAGGTGGCGTGAGGACCATGTCACCCTCCCTTGTCGTGCCTCCCGGTCTGTTCTCCTCAGCCTCACCTGGTGCTACCTCCCTTTGCTGCTCCATACCTACTTCCTCATTTTGGCCGCTCTCCATGCTTTTGTCCGAGGTGTGTCCAGCGGTGGGTGTGACTTCCTGAGAGACCAACTTTTTTGGAATCTCCTCCTCTATGTAGCAGGTGGGAAACTCCTCTGTGTCGTGAGCTTGTTGTTCCTCAGTAGCGGCCAGGAAGGCTTTCTCCCGAAAGTCGCTTGGTGGCTGCCAGTTATCAGGCACAATGAAGAGGAGATGCTCCGGGGGAGCCTGAATTGGCTCCTCCGGGAAGACCTCTTCCACATATGCCATGGGAGTCGTTCTGGCCACATTTCCTCTACGCGCGAGTTGAGTCTGAGCCATAGATAACGCTCATTCCATCCTTTGCAGTCTCTTTTGTCGGGTAGTGAGGGCATACTAGGATGAGCCACGACGTGGCTTCCCTCGTTCGTGCGGCATCAAAATGGAAATTCGAATAGATACATTGCAGAGGGTGGACTGGTGGTTGCACCAAAGCTCATTGTTGTCGAACTGGTGCAGGGCAAGGTCAAACTCGATGAATCCATGGCGTAGGCGAGTCATAAATGGATGGGGCGACGGGACGACCTCCTCCATTAACTCCTCCTTCTTAATTGACTGCAACTCCGAACTGCTCACGCGAGGGATAAGTTCCTTGTCATGAGAATGGAGGTTGGGGTCAACTCCCATCCTTAATGCTGAGGGGATGGGGGTCGACCTGCCTCATTTAAGGCCAGACCTAGCTCCGCTCCAGGTGTCTTGGATAGTCGACGTGTCACCCCATCCGGGGGTAGTAAAACTTTGTTGGCGAGGTCTTGGGAACGCTTCGAGATATCAGTGCAAGCAGAAGATCAGGCCTTCCAGTGGATTTGTTCCAACTTGGTGTTAACTCCTTCATTTGCTAGGCAGTTTGCCACTTTGTTTGCTTCCCTTTTCACGTTTGCAGAGTTATACACTTAAAATCAATTTTTTTGTTAATTTATTTGTTGTAGCTTATAACTACGTTTTATTTACATTTTAAATCATATTTTGCTACCCAAAATTAAATGCATCTACAACAATTCTAAATGATCATGAATGCAACTAATAAACTCATTCAATAGATAAACACTTATTTTTTAAACTACTTGTGCAACCAACTCCTTGGTAAGAGAAGGACTTTCCACCCAACCATAGACTTGTTGTTCTAAATATCAACAACAAGTCACTCTCGAGTTGGGGTTAGGAATCCACATGAGAAGGGTGCCTCTCACAATCCACTCACAACTCACTATCACACAACCCACTGATTTTCTCCTATAGTTATTTTGAATTTCTTACAACTCTCTTATTCTTGACTTGCCCAACCCAAAGAATGTACCACTTCATTGTTTCTCAGTCCATCGGGTGTCCCATTCATTTATCAAGGTCTCTCTGGCTCAAATAGCTAGGAACCTCTCTGTTGGGAACTCTTTGCCAGGAAAACTATTAGTAACCAACATCAAACAATTGTTGTTACAGCGCAACTCACTCAAGAGTTCACTCTTCAGGCTCGACAACCTGACTCTTCAATTTCCAGCTCGAAAACACTCCAACATTCTTGTTCTAGCTCCCGTGCTCTCTTTTTGCCAACCAAAGTCATATAATGATAGAGTAATAACTACCAAACAAACAAATGGTTTGGTTTAAAGGGTAATTACCAAACAAACAAATGGTTTGGTTTAAAGGGAAAGACATTGTGTTTGAAATTTTTGGAGGTTGAATTGTGTGTGAGTTTTAAAACATTCAATGTTTTGAGTGGACACTTCACCTATTGTCAGAAACAAATAAAGATATAAGAATGATCCAATGTTCATGCCAAAATTGAAGGTGCAAAACTGCCTAATCCCCATATGAATTTCCTCTATTTTCCCAAGACCATTGACTGCTCACTTTGCCCAATGTTGATTGCTTCAACCCCATGCTTTCCAATAACTATGGGATGTGAATCTCACACCCACCCTTTTACATGAGTTTAATGATTATGCTCTCATGCACTCAAACATAAATTAAAAGTCTTCCCCAATGATAATAAAATTAAGGAAAATGGGTTGAAGTAATACCCATAAATAATTCTCCCCCTTGGACCCCTCTTGGATATTCTCTTCTCTTGTGGAAAACTCAACCCTCAGCCCCCCATCTCTGTCCATATTCTTAGCAGCTGGTATCACATTATATTTATCAAAATCAGAAAATACACTTCCCATATTAAATAGTTTCCCCGTAGCCATATTCATATTTATATTATGTATTAATTAAATGGAGGATTATAGTGGAGATGTTATAGATTCACATATCTCTATGACCATTTAATTATGCAATATTAGTATATGATATATGCAATTATATAGCTACAAAATCATTCTAGTTAAATTTCAATTAAAAAATAAATAGTTTTCCTTTCAGTTATTAAAAAGAGCCAGATTTATAAAATATCAAAATATTACTTCCTTTATTTTTCTCATTGAAATTACTTCTTACACCAATTTCATATCTCTTTTGTTTTATATAATTCCATTTTATTTTATTGCAAATCATTAAATTTGTTTTTTCCTCATTAGATAGATATCCCATGGCTTGAAAAATATGTAATTGCATAATTAAGAATTAGCTCATACATGTGAGATGTGAAACAAGAAGATGAGAACAATTCAAATGGCCATAAAAAGGAAACTTAAGTAAGTATGTGGAAATGGAGAGGTACTCCTATACTATGTAGCGTACTCATAAATCAGAGAAAAAACAAGAATCAACATTTTAGAAGGATCTAATGAGAAGTACAACAAAATTGATTGAGAAAATGATTCAAGCAAGAAATAAAAGGTTAAAAGTAAAATCAATATAGCAACTAACTCTTAATGTAAAGTGTCACTAAAAAACTTGCTCAGCTACCAGTCTACCTCGTTTGGCAGGTCTGAAAGGCCAGGAACTCTGCTCTTTTCGATGGGAAGTCTCCTTCAGCGCATAATGTGGCTAATATCATTCTAATTAAGGTTGATCTACAGAAGATACAGTCAACGGATTTACCACAGCGCCGACTCCATTTTGCTTTTCCTCTAGACAGGGCTGTCGCTTGGTTTGACGGAGCCTCTCAACAAAATGGTTCTCTCTGTGGAGCGGGTGGTAAAATCATGCTTAACTCACACACGTGCTTTCACTGGACTATAAACTGTGGGAACGGATCAAACATGAAAGCTGAACTTTTGGGGGCTTGGGCGTCTCTCAACCTAGCAAGCCGTCTGCATATCGACGAGCTTATTCTCCTGGGAGATTCTAAAATTATTATTGATTGGCTGAGGGGTCAAGCCGACTTCAATGTGGCGGCTCTCAAAAGTTGGAAAGAGAGAACCAAAGAAGCCACCTACTGTTTTAGAAAACTCTCTATCACACACATCTTTAGAGAGGAAAACAACGAGGCAAATTCCCTCTCTAAAAAAGCTTTGTATTTGCCCCCGGGCCTTTTTTGTTTTACAAAGTGGGAGGATGGCAATGAAGGGCCAACCATCAGAATCAATATGTGATTTCTGCCACATTGTGTTTGTTCTTGCTGCCTATCTTTTGATCAGATAGCTGACCCCAGTTGTGATTGAGGCTTCGGTTTTGCCTAATTGTTTGGTCTATATCGAACCACTAGTTTAGTTCGCCCTTTGACTCTTATTTGCGGAGAAAGTTTTTGTATATATTTATATCCTTTTGAATATAAAGCGTATTTTTCTTGTAGAAAAAAAGTGAAAAAAACTACACTTGATTGAATATACCAGGTACATAATTTGAATCCAACCATTATTTCACTACCTTTCGTTATCATAATTTCTTGTTTCTATGCTCTTAAAAAATAGTACACAATGTACACTTTGTTGTTTCATACCATTAACAAACTTAATTAATCTTATAACTAAAAGAATCATCTACTTTAATTAAAAAAAAATATGAATAAAGTTTCGATATAATGATCATTAGTAACAATCCGTGTGCTTCGTGTCTTTGTTCCTTCCTCGCGAGTCGAGTTTTTTTCTTGCCGTGTCGTTGTTGTGGGGTTCCCCATATTCATCTCTTCTTAAATTCAGAAAGTACATTTAATTTAAATTCACTCGATTACACACTAAGTACCATTAAATTTGAATTTTTATTTTAAATTAAATTCACTTTATTGCGGGTTCATGAATACTTATAATATTATATTTGTTATATTACATTATAATTATCTTTAAATTATTATTATTATTTTAAATTTAAATAAAATAAATTTAATAAAAAATTGTTAACTACTTGAAAGTCAACGATCTTTCTTCACACAAATAGTAACCACAATGACATTATTATTTCAAACAAGAGTATGGCTGCTTTGGGAACATGGCACTGCTTTTGCTCACCAAATCTCAACAATTAACTAATGCAAATAATTAGACTTAGCTTTACTCCATTTTACTTAATTATTATATTTATTTTATTTTATTAACTAAAACATAATACATATAAACAAACTTTATTATCCTAAATAACCATTCAGCTGTCAACCGACCCCCCACCCCCACCACAGCACAGAAACTCTGCAGACCCACTAGAACGCTTCCCTTTGACAAAGCCATCGCATGGTTCGACGGAGCAGCACAATCGGATGGATCTCATTGCGGGGCGGGAGGACATATTACCATCAACTCTCACACTTCCTACAGATGGACTCTAAACGACGGACAAGGCACCAACACCAAAGCTGAACTACTAGGGGCATGGGCTTCCCTCATTCTGGCACAAAGGCTGAACATCCAAGTCTTGCTACTTCTAGGAGACTCAAAAGTCATAATCGGCTGGTTAAATGACAAGGTTAAACTTCGATCAACAACTCTGGAATGCTGGAAAGAGAGAACCACCGAAGCTAAAAGGCGCATCAAGAGCGTCTCTGCCTCTCACATCTACAGAGAAGATAATGTCATTGCAGACCACCTATCAAAATTGGCACTATCTCGGCCCATCAACCTCATAAATTTCGCCTGATGGGAGGATGGCAATGAGGGCCCCTCAACTCACCTTAAAATTTGATGTAGATCTCCAGGTCTTGGACTTTATTCTGAAACATCATCTTTGATTTTGCATCAGTAACTTGGCCGATTACAACAATTTCTTTGGAACAGACACAAAAAGGCAGAATAAAAACAGATTTCAAATCAACAGCGTGCTGCCAACAACACTCCTTCCATCGCTGCTCGGTATCAGAGCACTTTTTTGACAGCTCTTTTTGGTATTTCTTCTGATAGCCTACGAGTCACCGCATGTTATCTTTCACACATGAATGTGTGCTGATATAGATCATTTCTTCACAGGACTTCGCTTTGATGGCAAAATGAACCAAAGCTTTTGTAAAAAATTTATATACTTTTGAATATCAATGAGTAAACTTTCATCGTGGAAAAAAAAAAAAAAACCATTCACTTTCATATATTATCTAATGAAATATATCTATTTATTATAATATCTATTACAATAATTGTCACTTCTCTACCATGTGCTTTTCTGAATCTTAAGATCGCGTACTTCTTAAGGATGTGCGACACTGCGACGTTTTTCACTTGGTTATTTGGTAACATTAAGGATACTTTGTCCAGACTACACCTATTCACCCAAAGCATACCCATGCTCTCTTCTAGGCTATGGTCGAGTCACACTCCTACTCTAGTGTAACTCTCTTGTCACACTCTTACTCTAGTATAACTCTCTTGTGTACTTAGACAATTTGTTAACAATCTTAACACTTAGTCATTTAAACATACATCCATGAAACAAAGAGAACACCCTACGAAACAAACAAGAGACACAAATATATATTGTGGGTGGCACACAACGTGCCTAACACCCAATTAAGTCTCATTATTGCAAAACAATTACAATATGAGCACTACTGACTCGATTTGCAACTTGGGCGAGGGTGTTCGCACCCTTCAAACCAAAGACCTTACAATAATGTACATTATACTTGGCATTACATTGTATTAGTTAACCTTTTACAAAGTAAAAACCCCATCAAACTTATGCATTAAAATATCTTAAATCAAACCTCAATTACAACAAATCCACATATAAACAACAATACATCTACAAATTGTCTTGATTTTTCCTTCCTTGCCCAAGTAAGAGTTGCGGGGCTGCCTGATTTATATTTATCTCTTTTTAAAAATCGATTGCAGACTAAGTACCTTTAAATTTAAATTCATGCTATCTCAAATTAAGTACCTTTAGAATTAAGTTCACTTTTTCTTATAGTGGTACTCTAAACGTTTTACGAAATTATTCTTTTCCGACGACCTTTTCTAGGGACATTTGCCCGAAATCCAACAAGAAATTGTTAGATCCGTATATTTGAGTGATTATTTATGTATATTTTGAGTGCCCCAAGGGTTTTTCATCATGTTGAATCCATTTCTCCATTCAAAAATGGATTTTAAACAACAAAAAATAGTGTTTTCATGCATATTTATGTCGTTGGATTCCGACGAAAAAAATCATTTTGTAGAACAGTTAGACAACGCCTTTTCTTATATCCATGATGATTATTTGAAGCTAAATCAAATGTTTATTAACAATACAACAAGTTAATTGTATAGTAAATGCATTTTTTTTCAATCACAAATTTGATAAGGTAGAAATTTTAGATACAAATAAGGTTTTATCGTGATCCAAGATCTCTATATGGTGGAACAATACTTTTAAAATGATCCAAGAAAAACCTGCAAAAGGTTTCCCACATAGATTCTTCCAAAGGGGTTTGTGGGCTACAGGTTCGTGGTTAAATCTTCAAAAATACATTTTCAAATAGGTTTAGTTAGCAGTGCGGTCTTGAGAGAACTTCGCAGTATTTTGGAGACATTAGTTCGCAGCGCAGGGGTGGGATAAACTTTAGGATGCGACCAACTTTGTGATAAATGAGTCCGCACAAGTAAGCACCGTAGAGGGTGGGGGCCATGGGGAAATTCATAAGCTTCGAGCTTGCAGTTTTGGTGGTTTTCGGAAGATTATGGATTAGACCTCTTCAAAAAGTTTTGCAAGGTTGTGCACCCGCAACCATCAATGGTTACGTTCACGGTTCGCAGGTCACGGTAAAAGGTGCATGCAAGTTACATAGTGTTTAGAAAATGACCACATCCCTACTAGCATGATTCAATGAAAATGATTTGAAGTATCCACGTTCATGGTTCCTTTGAGTCCATGGGAGAACTCATAAACTATTGGTTTGTGCAATTACTCCTCATTATGGGTGCTCCCGTTGATCTTCGATATGCAGGGTTCACTTCTTTGCCTCTTGTTAGTGGTGTATATTCTTACTTTGCAAGAGAGTGTTTTGTGTTATTCAGAGTGTATTCTCATCCTGCATAGATAAAGGAAATCATAAGTGCATCTTTCATAAAGATTTTCCATGTATTTGAATATCTACTTAAAATCCAACCAATTTGACTGAACTTTGTTCCTCCATACTGAGCTTGCATCAATGTGATATAAGGCATGATTTTCTCCCTATTTATCTTGATTTAATATTAATGTTGCAACCCTAGCCTTTTATTTCTACTTGAATGTGGTGGCCATGTAAGATACCATGAGGTTTGGGTTCGACATATAGGAAGAAGGTGATATCTTGAAAATTAATTATCTTAGATAGTTAGAGGGTGTTGGTTGGTCAAAAATGAGTATCCTTTCCTGATCAATTTTAGATGATGATTCTTAATTGTTGGGTATGTGTTATATTATTTGCACGAGTAGTAGTGTTAGATGAGGATTCTACAGTGGGACCGCATTTTTTTTGCCTCGGGACCGCATTATATTTAGGTGGTTTTTTGGCACATGGTTTCTTTGCCGATGGTTTTTGATTTCCAGTTAAGGAATTAGGGTTTTGGACTAATCCAGGTCATTGGGTTAGGGTTTTGGATGCCGCTGGCTCGTATATGTATTTTGTATTGTAAACATTGTAACACGATGAATAATATAGAATATGTTGGTTTTCCCGGTTTGGGTTTCCAGGGGAAAAATCTTTGTGTAATGTTTGTATTTGCCATTGTATCTTTTATTTTCCTTTAATGAATATCTGTTTGCAGTAGATATTGTACAAGGTTAGAATTTACATNTGCGGATCATCAAAAATATTATAGATTGAGCAGATGGATTTTGTGATTAAAATAATTTATGATCAGATCCATATCATCTAGTGAAAAAATGATTGAAGTAAAGGTAACCCATGGGTTCAACTCCAGGGAAGATTAAAACAAGATGGATTGGTTGGGAAGGGAAGATCAACCCCCCCAAATTGAAGTATTTTAAATTCCAAACTTTGAATCACCAAGAATAGACACCCCGATACCAGGGAAAGACTGTCATTTCCTCTAGATCATAGATTTGATAGATTAACTTTGAATTTTTTCTAGTAAAAATAAGAGATGTTGGTTAACTAGGATGCGCCACCATAAGATCTATGCCACTTGCTCAGCCTCATAAATCCAATGGGAAATCTAGCAGTGGATTATACTGTTGGGATACCAAAATGTCATTTGATCATAGACAAGTTTCAAGCATAAATTTTATCAAAGGTCTCAGTGTTGTATGAGGGTGGGAACGTCAATACCGAATTCAACATTGTATGGTTTTTCTCACAGATTAGTGCTTTCCAATAAATCATGTAGGTAGATCAAGGACAAATTGGTGAGGCCAATTTATAGGTAGGTTAGGTATTCAAATGCAAAAACTAGTAGGGACCCCATTTCTTTTGGCTTGTGAGGGCCAAGAGAAATGGGGACTTGTTGTAGCTACAACTATTGGCAACACACTAGAAGAACCAATTATCTCTGTCATTGAATATTTAGGGCTTTAAATTTACATATAATTGTAATATTAACCCATAGTATTGTAATAATCATGATGATAACTGTGGGTAACGCATAAATGTAAAATTCTCAAAAGGTATGATCTTACACCATGCAAATCTATCTAACATATCTTTTTCAGTGAGCTAGTAAATGAAGTAAATTTTATATTAAATGAGTACTTTACTTAGCTCCATCTCAATGGCGGGTCTTGATCTTTAAATACGTTTGTTCCTCGTTTCTCTGTTCCCGACATTGCTTCATTGTCAACTTGCATCCATAGTCCCAACGAAGCTGACTTGGTATCATATAAGCATAGCCCTGCTACTAGCAAGCGTCCATAACCCCGATGGGTTTACTTATACTTCCCTCACCATTAATGGTGCTTTCAACTTCGCTTTTATTTTTTAGTATGCTTCACCCTTTGAATTTGTAAATAAGCATTATATATATAATTGGGTGTATGGGAAGCAAGGTGATATGAGAGTTGCTTTGATATGCTAAGTATGTGTCGTTCATTTCAGTTTAGTCCATGAGTTTTTTCGAAATCTACCATAGTACATTGTTATGTTATTGTGAAGTGGATGGATCTCATAGAAGAAGATAGATATATAGTTGTACATTGTATGGATAATTATATGTGTGTACCATAGACATTTGTGTTTTGCCACAAATACAAATTTCTTTTTAACAATTTTAGGTTGGGTGGGTAAGATCTTCTCAGACTAAGCGACCCATATATCAATGACTTGTATAAGTGTTCTTCAATATGTTTTAATAACCAGATTCGGGAAATTCAAGTGTTTAGGAGGAAATAATTTTCAAAAAGATGAGGTGGAATGAAATATTAACATTCAACAATAGCCTATAGTCATGCAGGTTGGCTTAGGAGAAATTAGGTGAGAGGGGCTTCCTGGCCATATTACGGATGCATTATTACATGCCAACATATGGAATCAATCCACATATGTTAACAAGGAAGGGATAATTGATCCAAATGAATTCTCTCCAATGATGACACATCTAGGGAATGTATGCATAGGATCTAGATGTAGATGACTTTCCCCTGATAAGGTTATTCGACAAATAGGTTAGTAATTCAGGGATGATTTTTGAATGAGGATCTGATGAGTGCAACATGAAAACCCACAATGTTAATTCCTTCATTTGTTTGTCGATTTAGAAGGATCTGGACAAGGGTCACGATAATATTAGCATTGAAGGACTTAATGTCTTGTTCCCCCACCAGGTGAATTGTGACTTGAAGGATATACTCCCCTCCCCAATTTTGACCTATTTTAGTTGGGAATTAGGCCATACTTAAAAAATAAAAATGATTAGTGATTTTATTGTTTCCAAAAGTTGGATCTTGATTTGGTCAGCTTCAAGATATTTAATCTTCCGCTAGGATGAATTGTGAACAAATGCTAATAATCCATTGAAAAGTATATTAAAAATAAACAACAAACTTAATCAGAACTTCCCCGAGTGCCCCGATACTTTAGGTGAGATAAATCTATTGAGATTCATTATTCTCCCCCATTTGTGTTGTGCAATATAAGAAATGATTAAGAAGAGTTAAACCTTTTCAATGTGATTTAGATTATGTTGTTAGCATGAACTACCATTAGGATTTGCACATAAATATAGGATGTTATATTTAGATTGTGAAACATGAATGGAACCCTTGTTGATGTATATCTCTTGACAAGATATTAAAGTTGTAGAAGAGATCTCCTTAGTTACATATCATATCTTATTTCATTATCTCGATGATAAGGAAATCTAGTTAGAAGAAAAACTATAAGAATTCGAGTGGTTGATTTTCATATCAAGATGATGATGGATAAAGAGAAAGATTTGGCTTCACCTTCGGAAGAGTAATTGAAAATGATTTATACCAAAATGTGAGCCAACAGGGACCCAAGGGATCGACTCTTGATACCAAAGTGAGGAAAGTGATTTTCCTGATTGATTTGAATTACTTTCACCATAATTCTAACTTCAACCAAGAGCTTTTATGAATAACAACCGGATCCATTGATTGAAGCGATTGCAAAGTCCTTTTGGTTAGGGAATTACTCATAAAAATGATTAGCTTGCTTATCCATGAAAATTCCTTATCTAAAAGAACAATGAGAGACCAAGTGCCAATATGTACAATGGACTAGAAACAAATTTCATAATTGAATTTATTGTGAACTCTGATAAGATAAAAGCAAAACCGCTTGAAATAAAGCAATCTAATCTACTCTACCCTACTCCTATTCTATGATGGTCGAGCATAGGATCAAATAAACGTGTAATGCCAATGTAACCATCCAAGATACCTTGAACCTGCAATCATATATTCACTGATAATTAGTAGTGGAATAAGGAGTGTTACCAAATTATTTATAAAAAAATGTACTCCATTGAGATCTTTGCCAAAGATATTAAAATCATTTTGCATGAGAACATAAAATGAGAAACAATGCTTTAACCACACAATAATTCGGTCGATATGTGTGGAAAAAGGATCATATAAGTAGTGTGAGAGACAAAAACATTGTGGTTGAGGTTTGTACCTGAGGTTTCCCCACAAAAAAATGAGAGACACGACATTGTTGTGATTTTTTGGGAAACACATCAAAACTACAAGGTTCAAAAATCTCCATAGGTATAAACTGAAAGGTCCCTTCAGATGGATTCAATATTAGATACATAGAACCCAATTTATTATTCTTCCATATTTATTCAAGGTTCAGGTTGATTCTGGTGTGAAATTAGTCATAAATATCACCAAGGTAATCATCAACAATGCAGGCTCTGAGCAAGCTATCAATTTCAAAAGAGATATTAGTGTGGACCTTAAATATCTGGAAGACACAAGAACTTGTCTCATGATGGATAAGATTCATAATGTTTAATTCATACCGCCATAAAGGCACATAGGGTAAGAGGTCAACCTTCTTAAAGGAAGAGAAGCTATACTCAACTTTGTCTGTGTATTTGTCCCATATCAAACCATAAGAATTTGTCTCCACATGATTTAAAAGAACATAGTCTAAGACCACTCCAGGTAGAGACATATCATCATAAGGGTTAGAATGGGTGACTAGGTAATTCGACAAGGTAGAAGGGTCAAACACATTTCTAGGGGTAAGATAGTATTGGAATGCAGGATCTTTGGATGGCAAGATGTGGATGGGGAATTTTTCTCTTGAGGCGTTGACCTCCAAATGATGAAAACGGTGATGGCCAGGATTTGACCTGTAGACCATTTCGACCTACTCAGAGTAAGCTAAAGGTCATGCTTCATAAGGTGCAATGTGTTGAATGGTGGTTTCTGCCTTCCAGGTTACCTGGTTGAGACAATTGTACTAGTTCTCTAGAGGATACAACGGATTGTTGAGGGCATAATCAAAATTAGGATACACAGGTGGTCCACAACACATGTTGATGTGTTAGTATAAAGTGTATAATTCAAAAATCTGGGAGACACCTTCCTATTCGACATTAATCAAGGTAACCACAGTTAGAGCGTCATAGGGATTATACATGAAAGTGATTAACTTCATTGTAGCTTTGTCCACAGAAAATGAGATACGATAGGGTTCCAAATTTGTTTCATTAATGACCTAAGAATCATCCCTTAGACAGGTATACCATTATTTCTTCATCATGGTGATATTTGTTAATAGGCGAAGGTGATATGTTATCATTAGGGTCCAAGTAACAAGGGGAGTCAGGGATGATCATAGATGGGAAAGGATAAGAAAATACCATCATATCATGAGAGATGTAAGGAATTTCATGGATTAAATATTGGGAAGGAGTTTCAGTGTTACCAACGGGAGAATTAAAATCAGACCTCCCTTTTTCTTCTATTGAAGGTGGTTGGGAATCTACAAAGTCAGAACAACTTCCCTCTAGATTTTTTATAGCTTCCCCTCCATCCTCTGGTAACGTCAGAGATGAATCAGAGTAACAAGATCCTAACATAACCATCGGTGTGACCCGAAGTGTCTCATTCTCTGATGCACCTAATTCTCCCTTGCCATTCCCATAGGAAGTTGAAGAAGATAAATCTTCGACATGAATTTCATCTTTGATACCAAAGAGAAATGGAGGTATGGAGAGGTGAGATGATGTGTAAGATTCCTTCGAAAAAATACACTCTATCAAGTTAGGATGTCCTATGGTGAAAAAAGGTTCGACCGTGTGTTGTTATGTTGGTACATGAGTATTTTCATCGCTCATGTGTATGTCGGTATCAAGGTCAACCCCTACTGGTCAATTTTTCTCATAATATAGGGCAAGTAAATGCAGGAGAAAATCATCGCGGGAGGGATGTCTTCAAGATGAAACTAATGCGTTTAAACCTTAGAGAGAATACATTCAAGTATTCATCTCGTTTCTTCCTCAGGTTGAGTAATTCATGACACAATTCAAAATAATTGTATTTTGCAAAAGCATCTAGAAAATAATTTGTGAATTGTTCCCATGTATGAATAGAAGCGACTGACAAAGTCTCACACCAATCTGCATATAACACTTTCATGGAGAATATTGTGAGAATAAGAGTTTAAACATAACTGAACAATATGTTCTGAGGTAGAAGTTTGTCTGTCACCATCGAATTTAACTTGCGACAAGAGATCTATTAGCTTTCTAAGAGTGTTGGGAGGTACATGACCAGAAATGCATCTTGATAGAGGGATTCAGGAAGGAGACATGTATACTAATTAATAAAAACTAACACAATAGATTCCAAGGGCTCAGCTTGTCTTCTATCCCTCCTTCTAGCGCCATTTTGTTAACACGGGGAAAAATCCCAACATCGACATAAGGGGGAATTTGCTGATGGTAGGTCCCAAATTAGAACCACTCTCGTTTGAATAACAACCTCCACCGGTATATGAGCCCGACCGCCGCTAAAAATGAATTTCTCTCCGAAGAGAGACTTTTCAGCTAATCTAAGATGATTCCTACATGCACAACTACTCTAATTTGACGGTGCAATCCTATATTAAAGAGCAGTTGCAATCCTATTTAACAGTAACAAAGTCAATTACAGGTGTATAATTTAATTGCAAAACAAAAGTAGTTCTAATTTTACAAAATTAAATCATATTTTATACTTGTTTGTATATAGATGTTCATAAGCATGTTCCTATTATTGAATTCATAATTCATTTATAATCATTTCCTACAAATGGCAATTGGCAAGAATGACAAACTGAAACGCTTGCAGAAAAAAAAATCAACAATGCACTATTGAATAAATAAATCATTAAGATGATTGCTATTATCCTCCTTTAAAGAAGTAATTTGTTTTTAGGAATACAAAAACAAGTAGAGAGATTTCCTATTCATCTTTGAGTCTGATAAAGAGTTATACGATACCCAATTTCGGCTCTCCAACCCACCCTTTCTCTGTTACATTGTTATTCCTATGGGTGGATTTTTTTCCTTCTTAATTACAACTTCCCTACTCTTCCCATTCCCATTACATTTGGATTTCTGGAGCCTAAATAAATCACTACTTAATTTTTTTTTTAGAAGTCGTTTATGACACCGCTTTATCATTCCTCTTTACATCCAAGGAATAATCCCCCTTGATATCCGGAGAACATGGGGAGGTCAAGAATTTTTGGAATATTGAGGGCTCAACATCAAGAGTACAACATGTCACTTACGAGAATTGAACTTGGGTGGGGGGAGGAACACCCCTCAGAACAAACCACTCAGGCTGAACCCATTTGACAATAAATCATTACTTAATATTCCTTCCTACTATGATTTTCCTCGGGAAGGTGAGAAAATCTAAATCTTTGGGGGCGAATTTATTTCCCCTTGAAAATGTGGTCCAAAATGATGGCCAACTACACGAGAACCTATTCATTGGTCGTGGACATGTAATGAGGGTTTAGGGGAACCAACTGACCGAGAAGAAGACAAAAGTAATCCCCCCAGCCTTACCCTTTTGGAAACACAAATAGTTGTCAAACTCTAAATGTTTGTATTTTTCCTGCAACAAGGTTGGGAATTGGCTATTCATTTTGATCTGGACAAACATTAGGTCAAATTGTGTATTATTGTCATCTCTCAATCTGCATCATGCTTTCTTTGATGTCAGATGATTTGCTACTTGCAAAAACAAGTGAATCTCCTCGCTGGCCCAACACTGTTGAATCATGATAGTTCCTTCTAGTGGAAATATCCAGGAGAATGAGTAGACTAATCCCACTTTTATGGCTATGGAAATATGTAGGAGAACAAATAGACTAATCATTACCCTTTGATGGGTAATGATTGCTTCGATAAAGCATTTGGAACATATGCATTATTCACTTCTTTATGAAATATCAATATGATTGTTTTACAATATTTGATATACAATATGCATTATATCAAAATGATTTTGCACATTGTTGGTCAATTAATAGCTTATCACATGATCTTAAATGTAATGTAAGTAAAATATGACCAATATTTTTTTTCTTCGAAAAAAATTGTAATTTTATTAATAATAACAAAATTACATTTTTCAAATGCAATCTCGCATTCCCGCAAAGGATCCTTCCAAAAAAAAAACTTTAAAATAAGTTCATACTAAAAAACTCCACCACATACAACTTGTCATCCCAAAAAATTCAAACAAAAATACATAGTCCATAAGTCTCTTATACATTAAAAGATAAAAAAGACATCTAATCAAAGTTGGAACTCGAGTTCCTCTCACTGATAAAAATATTCATGAAATTATTCATTGAGACAACCATTCAATATGGCAAACCCCTTCTAACAAAGATATACCTATTTTTGATAGTGCATCTACATCAATATTCCTCTCTTTATATATGTGTTTGAAAGAGATCTTATGGAATGTTGAGCTGGATTGTTTATTCTCATCCAATATCATCTTTAAAATATAATTGTCGAAGTTTTATGTCCCATTAACCCAATCAATGATTGGTTGAGAATCACTAAAAATTTGGATATGTTGAGCACCTTTTTGAACATCTAACAAAATGAGCATCCTTAAAACCATAAGCTCAACAAAATTGTTTGATCCCATGCCCAATCCAACTTTGAATTTTAGATAAAGATTGTCATAAAGATAAACAACGCCTCTAGCTCCACTAAAGGGAGGATTACCCTAACTATCACCATCAAAATAATCCCACATGCCAATTTTATTAATCTCCTCTTCCCAAATAACTCTATGGATTTTATCTTTTAATGTCTAATTAAACCCTTCAAGAATTGATGTACTCCACACAACACAGTATAAAGGAGGTATATACCATTCTTCAAATATCATGACATTATGAGCCAACCAAATTCCTCATGCAACAAGCTATGGAAGAGCCTTTAACTTTTTTTATTTAAATATCTCTAGACCAATTATTTAAACCTTCTTTTATGGAGACATCTCCCCATATACCTTGAAAATATCTAATCCTTTAAAGTTCCTACCATACCTAGAAAAAAAATGGACAATATAAGAGAAAATTCTCAATTGAATCTATTTTAGATTTGCAAAGTGTACATCTACCCATACTATGAGTAGCTCTCTTTTGTAAAGTGTCCTAGGTAAGAACCTTATTCTTCAATGCCAGCTAGAGAAAAATTCTAGTTTTTAAGGCGCATTAGAACTTCCAAATGAGATTCCACCACCAAGCTTGATGATCCTCCCCCACGGAAGATTATAAGACCTTATATCCAACCTTTGGAGTATAAATTCCCATTACATGATTCTTACCCCAAAGGAGATCATCCTCCTCATCCTTAATTTTCACATGACTAGTCCTCATAGCAACAATATATCTATCCAATTATATGGCTTCCCATTCTGATAAACCCAACATATATATCAATTTCGATTCATGTCTCCAAGTGGAAGTTTCTTCAAGGGAGGCTATCTAACTTAGAAAGAAATATCCATCTCTATGGAGGCTTTCAATTAGATCTTCAAAAAATCTAAAACCCTCTCCACATTTGATCCAAGGATTGAAACTAATTCTCACCTTTGTACCTTTCTCGATATTCCAAACTGATCCATGTCCTACCAAGGGAAAGGATAAAACCAACCATGGATTTCCAAATAATAGAAGCATTGTGCCATTTTTTGTCGATATTCGTATCCATTATTTAACTAACTTAGGTTGAATATATTTTTGGTGAATGACATCACATTGAATTCCCTTTCCTTCAATCAATCTCCAAACATACTTTGCAACTGAGGGTTTTCTAAATAAATGAATATTCTTAATACCCCAACCACCCTATTCTTTCAAAATAACAATCTGATTCCACCTTACCTGGGCCAATCCTCTCTTATCCTTATCACAAGGCTAAAGAAATTTGAAACTATTTTATCGAATCTTGTCAAGGACGCCTTTGGGGATAAACACCAATGACATTCAATAAACTATAATTTCTTCCAAGACAAATTTTAATAGCACAAGACTACCACCATTGGATAACCATCAATTATACCAAATAATAGTTGTTTCTCCAATTTAACAATAAGCCACTTTCAATCCTTTTTACCATAAACATTGTTTTGAGATATAACCCTAAGTGCTTTAAACCATTCTCCATGTCAATCTTCTAGAAGGGGAATAACTAAGAAAAAATTCCTATTTCATCATCATCTGACCCTGGAAAAGAAATAGAATATTTTTAGATATTGACCATCATACCTATTGTTGTACAATATAAGTCTAGAATCTCTATGAGTTTCACAACATCCTGTCTAGTGCCATGACAAAATAGTAGAACACCATTGATAAATAGTAAGTGTGTAATATAGAGGTATTACCAACTTTGATACCTTTATAGATCACACTCCTTTTTTCCTCCAAGAGAGATCTGCTTAGACCCTTAGCCATAATTAGGAGGAAAAGGGGGAATGGAGGGTGTTAGCGATGCCATTTTTATTTCCATTTAGAGTCGGTTTCAGTCAGGGTACGACCCATGCACCCAAACATGTGAAGTCAAGTATGTAGCACCATGGGGTTGAAGTCAACAAGTGGTCGGTTGGCCCTTGGAAATGGGAAGGGATGTCAGAGTCTAAACATGCGTAAGTGGTATGGGTATGTATTTTCCAAAGAGCCGAGTCTTGTTAAGAAACTAGTCTCTACGTGCTCCAGGTCGAGTCAAGTAGTTAATGGAAGTCGCATCGGCAAGTAAAACAACTATTATCAGTTCATCATGAAGGCCGAGGGAATGAAAAATTGCGATGTTCGTATCATGCATGCCCAGCAAGCCTTATTGCCTGTATTCTACACGCAGGGATTTGCCATGGAAAACCCGCAACTCGATTTAAAACATCTCGTCGCCATGAATTCGTTGTCGTCCATCATGATTCCTTCTTCTTCCCGACTCGTTATAAATCTCATATGCTCGACACTCATTTCAGTCATGAAACCAGGCCCGCACTCTATTTTCAATTCCCCTTTCCAGTCCAGTTTGATCGAAATTCCCCCCCTTGTGCGTTTTTCGGATACGTCGCGCACAAAATACGTATTGGTCACGCCATGGAGACCTCCCAAAGCATAAGGAAAGGCACCCAAAGAAACATAATTTCCAGATCCAAGCCCCAAAATGACTGTGATTCATTCTCACTTGCAGCAGACATTCCCAAGGACGTAAAAGGAGTCATTCCTTTACACATAGAGAAGACCAGATCAAACCGCGTGGAACATGAAGCGGAAGGACTTGCACAGGAAGGGAAGATAGTAGAAACCATGTCTCCTCAACAGAAAATGCCTCAGAGAAGGGGCAGGCCAAGGAAGAACAAGGAAGTTGTGGAAGCTCGATTTTCAGAAGAGCCGCGTGCCAGATCGGTGGCTGAAGAACTACTCATGCGTTCCATCCGGCTAGAGCCTGCTGGAGGATCAAACCGCGAAGGTAGGAGAAGAACAAGGAAAATAGATATCATAGGAATAAATGATCAAGAGACATCTCAGCAATTAAAGCAGGCAAAGTTGGCTATCGCTGAACTCTATCAGGAAAACATGAAGTTGAGGCGACAGCTAGTGACAAAGACTATGGAAGCGTAAGCAGTGCAGGGTCGCGAAGGGAATATGGCATGGTTGAAAAGACAACTCAGAGAGGTGCAAGACACTATTGTACAACTGCGAGAAGCACAGAGACTGGCGAAGGAAAGGCATACAGAGCATTCCAGGGAATGCGAAGCGACCGATAAGGAAGCCCGCGTGGCTCTTGCCAGCGCGAAGAAAAAGAAAGTTTAGTAGGTGTTCATCTTTGCATCTGAAAGCATAAGATAAATCTTTCCAGTTTTAAAAACACGTCTCCCTAAATAACTCTACCATTTTGATAACGGTCGTAAAAATAAAACACTCACTTGTTGCGCACATTTTTCCCAACAAATGAGCGCGCAACAAAAATCAAAGCTGTTATAGAAGATAGTGAGTTCCTGACAGACACCTGCCCGCTCAGACATCTGATCGAAGGGGAACACTGACACATATTTTCCTCATATCGAGTCTTGTCCGATGATGGGATCCTCGTGGTGAATTTACGAACAGTCATGTGTAAACAGACATGATTATTGTCTATTTTTGGAAAAGGCCATGCGAAGAGTTTCCAACACATGCTACTCGGTTTTCCTAGTTTTAGGGTAGCAATTAGAAAGCATGGTAGCCTAAGCAACACCCTCGTTTATATATTTCATCTTTTCGATGTAAGCCAGGTTGGTTGGAAAAAATGGTAGATGATAGCTAATGTATGTAATTTGAGTTTTTTGACCAAAATTTAATGCAAAGGTCCTGTAACTTGACGAAAATATTCTAGTTGTAGCAGTCAGATGTATTGTGCCTCTTTATTTGCGTATGTGCTTCCTGTCATATTTATTCGTATATTTTTCTGTCTATTTTAGAATGAATTTTCGAACCTGTGGATTCGTTGTGCAGTGCCCCTTGTTCGCTCCACTTAGACAAAAAGTTTTCTTCTAAAGCTAGCTCTGAATTCACCCATAGCGGTGCTCCGAGCTACATCTTGTTTTTTTCTCCCACCACACATTACTGTTTTACACTGAAAAATGTTGCTCGCCTAGCCTTATCCTCTCATGTTTCAGTCACTGAGTCATTTGTCTCTGTCATTCCCTCAAATCGACTCCATAGCCCAAGTCTTACTTTATTGCGCCAATATAACCAGAGCCTGTTTTATCAAAGGTGTTAAATATAGCCATTGCTTTCAAATCCATATACTGTGTGGAGACCGCGCCTTCTGAGAGAGCCCTCTCTAGATCCGAAAGGCTAGTTTCGGATCTCAAAGTTGGTTTAAAAATTTACCTTCGTCGTTTGTTTATCAGCCAAATAGATTTACAGAGTGCTAATAGAGGGCACCCATGTCTATGTCCTCTTCCAAGGAAAAATAATATAAAGTATGAGCCATTAATGAACAAGACAAAATACGTTGAAGTAATACAATTGATATTTCCCAATTAATAAAATAAACAATGAAACCCAAGTGGATCAACATCATCTTCAATTACAACCAACTAACATGATCATAGGCTTTGGAAAGATCAATTTTAATAACCATAGATGACATTTTTTGTTTTTTTTAATAGAGTGAAACCTCTCATGGGATACTTCAATAACCTCACGGATCTACCTACCAGAAAGAAAACCAAAATGTTCACCTAATATACAGTTAGATAGGATCCTTTTAACCCTCATTACAATCACTTTGGACATAATCTTGTAAATGTAGTTACATAAATATATGGGCATGGATTGATCAAGGGATTTGGGAGAATGATCCCAGGAATCAAAGCAATGAAGGTAGTATTAAAAGAAACCATCATTTGATCATATACCATGGCCTCATTAACTACCCTTAGAAGGCCATCCTCCAAAACTTCATAAAATTTCCATAAATAATTCAAGCCAAATGTCCTATACAAGATTCTTGTCCTTCTAGAAGCTATGCATGACCTCCTGCAACTCATCCTCGTCCACTTCTTCTAACAATATCTAGTTTTCTTCTCCATTGATAAAACCAGAGAATAAGGAATTCATATGAACTACTTCCACAAGTGCCACCCAACTCTCCTCATATATATTTTTGAAATGATAAATTCCCAATTAAGCAATGTCAATAAAGAATGTGGCCATCAAACCATCATGACTAGGCATCTACCATATGGTTTGACATTCTTAGGATGTTTTTCAAAATTGTAGAAAAACTTTGTGTTGTTGTCACCCTAATTCAACCATATCATTTGTCTCTTGAGCCTCCAATCAACCTCTTTATCAACCAAAATTTGTCTATTCTTAATTTCCAAAGTTTTAAACTTGTGTTTGAAGGCTTCATCAAGAAATCCAGTCAAATCACTCAAGTAGATATCCTCCAATTGGGCTTCCACCCCTACCAAGATTTGGTCATCCTTTATTCTTTTTATATGATCCCATTGAACACTGATTTATTTTATTTCTTCAAGACTCCAAAAAAATTGAAGAGAAATTGATTCGTTAGAACCCTCATCAACATGGATCCAACCCTCTTTAACCTTTGCCACATAAAATTCATTCTTCAACCAGTTAGAGTTGAACTTGAAAGGATTGGGGGGATTATACCCTACTTCTACAATTTTTAACAAGATAGCCATATGATCAGAATCACCTCCTAATCCTATCCACTACCTTGCATGGAAACCATCATCCACAAAAGCAACACTTACTAGAAAATGATCAAGCCACTTTACAACCCTACCCTCACATGAATGTAGATTCCTCTAGGTAGGCTTAATATTGATAGAATATATGTTATACATGCTCATATATTCTAATTTCTAGATGAGGTAATCTAAGAGAACATCCATACTTGTAGTCTCCCCCCAAATCTTCGACCTTTCCAAAGAAAAAATAAAATCTCCCCTGCCCTAAAAAAATATTCCTATCCAAAGAATTTTTTCGCAAAGATAGAGTCTCAATACTCCACACAATCTGAATACGAGCCATAATTATTGAGAACAATGAACTCTTTCCCAGTTTCTTGAGAAAATAACACAATCTCGTGACCTGGAGAAATACAAAATATATTAGTATATTTGATAAATATTTTTTCTTCCAAGCCGAGATTAAACCCCTTGATCGTCCAAAAGAGTCCATTGAAGCAAATTGCCAATCCCCCAAAAATTTAACAAGCTCACTAATTAGTAGGTTATCATCGCCCAGAGTCTCTTAGGGTAGGAAGATATATAGGTTGTGTTTGTCCACTGATATCTTCAATGCAAAATTTTCAAATATTGGCCCAATCCTCACACATTGAGAGACGTGGTTTTCATGATTCACAACTACCTGGGGTGTTTGATGCTCTAAGAACCCCATCTATTAAGTGTTGTTTCCCCATCATAACCATTCTCTTTTTTGTTTCCTTGGTCCTATAAATAACATGTTTTTGACCCCTTTTAGAATCCATGGTGATAGGGGGCCACTTGATCTAGTTGGTTGTTGGTGGCCACCCACCTATTCCAACTGGCTCCTCTTATCCATTTTTAGTTTAGCACGTTCTTCTGTACTTCTTTGTAATTGTGGGTTCTAGACTTCTTGAGATGTTTGAAGCCCTACACATTTTCCAAGTGGATATTGGTGGCCTCTCACCTAATACAATTGGCTTATTTTGTATGTTTTCATGTCAACACATCTTGTTGTACTTCCAGGGTCGTTTTGGAGGCCTAAACAATTTTTTTTTGGCTTGCCATAGTAAAATTGTAGAGGGAGTCAAAGTTTGATGATGAAATGTGTAGCTCTCTTAAAGATCTTTCCAATGGGCTATCACACACCTAAAACAAAGGTCATATGCAAAATTTACGACCTCAGGAAGTTGAGGTACCAACTTACCCATAGGGGACCATGTGACTTTTGATGCTTCACCTCCTAGGGTTAGGTTTTTGGATGTCTAGGGTTTTGACATTCATGAGTAATATAAAAAGGGCCTCTAGAGCCTCATTGTAATTCGTTCTGCTCAGACAGATGCGCATAGCAGCCACATCTTTCTTAGAGATATATACCACCATTCGAGCAAGTGTTTCAATTCTACAGTTTTATAGTTTCAGCCTATTTCATTATTCAATAGAAGATATTGTTCACTGGATATCTGTGTTATTCTTCATATCTCTGTGTTTATTATATTCAGTCCGTTAATCAGTTCGTTCCACTCCTAAATCTGGATTAGTGGTATCAGAGCGGTCTGCTCTTCATTTATTTTTCTTCGTGCATGTTCCCAACAAGATCTGGGTACAAGAAGTTGGGACTCGAACCAATTGAACCATTTCACTATCGGTCATGCCAAGTCCGACAACAAACCATGGGGGACGAAAATAAACATGATCGAGCAAGATATCTTATTAAAATGGTGCTCGAGGAATCCCTCGTGCGACAAAGGAACAAAAATATGGACAACTTCATGCAGATCCTTCGACGACTTCCCACAGGAGAAGCATCTTCATCAAGCAACCATGCAACCCCTTTCAAGGTATAGGTAAATTTTGATATTCCATTATTTGAAGGACTGATAGATGCAGACGTTGTAGATAAATGGTTGAATCTACTCGAAGGGTATTTTTTAGTCCACAATTTTTTTGATAGGGAAAAGATCACTTTTACACTCCTCAAGGTCATTCCCCATGTTAAATATTGGTGGTATACTTACTTTGAGCAAAGGGTCGTAGAGGAATCTGCAATTTTTGTGGTGGCCTCTACATGGGATTCCTTCCAGGACGCCATTAAAGAACAATACTACCCTGTTGGAAGCTACAAGTACCAATACACTAGATGGACCACCCTACGTCAAGAAGGGACCAGACAGTGCCAGATTTCACCAATATTTTCCATACCCTGAGCACCAAATTGGGTATCAAAGACTCCAAGTGTCATCTGGTGCTCAAATATTGCAGTTGTTTGCATAGATACATTCAAACAGAAATGGAGTTTATGGACATTGCCTCATTGGGCATGACTTATAGATATGTTGTAAAGATCGAGAAAAATTTTAAGCAGAAAAGGTGAGAGTTTGGATCTGCAAACCCCTCACAGATGAAGCAGGGAAAAGGTGGCCCCAACCCACATAGAAAGGGACCAATTCGAGATGGCCTCCCTTAGGACAACCAATCCAAGTTGCAACACAAGAAAATGAAGAAGGACACGTGAAAATGGTGTGAGTACCATAAAATCCCTTGGCACAACACCGAAGAATGCCGCTCCAAGCAATCACTCATGGCCGAACTTAAGGCTTCCGAGTCAGAGGCCGATTATGATTCTGAATCAAATCCTAAAGGAGGGAAGCGAATTATCGATGATGAACCCAGTTCCACTATTGCTACCAACAAATTCCATCCAAGCGAACTAGAAGAACTAGAGGAAGGGGAACGCCTTTTTCACTCGCAGATGTGGGTAAAGGGGGCTCTGCTTCATTTCATTGTTGATAGCGGTAGTAATAAGAACCCGATTTCAGCAAAGGTCGTCAAGCAACTGGACTTGCCAACGACACCGCACTTGCAGCCCTACACCATCGGATGGCTTCGCCAAGGAAGATATCTCCATGTCGGCCAACAATGTCGTCTTCCCTATGACATCAAGCTTTTCAAAGAGGAGGTACTGTGTGATATTTCTCCCCTTGAATTTTGTGATGTTCTTTTATGAAAACCATATTTGTGGAAGCATCATGTTGTGTATGATTCTAGACCCTGTAGTGTTATTATTAATTTGGGTAGAAAATTATACAGGATACCAGAGGTAGCATTGCCTAATTCTATTTATTTAATCTCTGCTAAGAAATGTAGTAAGGTCATTTCATAGACCGAGAATTTAATTTCTTCTTTGTGATCCCTGCTCACAGTAAGAAGAAGGTCACTGCCACATCCGTGGCCTCTACACAGAGCCTCTCTTTGCAGCAGAAGCAAGTGGACATGATCGTGGAAGAATAAAAAGACATCTTCTCCTCACCTACAGGGGTACCGACACACTGCCAAGTCAAGCATCCAATTGATTTGACCCTTGACACACCTCTACCTAATCGACCAGTTTATCGTCGCTCGTTGATGGAAAATGATGAAATCAATTGTCATATCCAACAACTTTTTCAAAAGGGGCACATCATACCCAACTCATCCCCTTGCGGAAGCCCGATTGTACTTGTGAAGAAGAAGGATGGGACTTGGTGACTCTGCATTGATTACAGAGACTTAAACAAAATCACAGTCAGGAATCGATACCCCATTCCCAGGATTGATGAGATTCTTGACCAACTTAATGGGGCAAATTTCGTCAACAAGATTGACCTAAAGTTTGGCTACCACCAGGTTCCCATCGAACCAATTGATGTATGGAAGAAAACCTTCAAGTCTAAAGAAGGTCTCTTTGTTACAGGAAAATCCCCCTGCGGACAGGTGGATTCCCTCTTGGACCCTAAACCTCTAAGATCAAGATAGAAAGGTGATAAATTTGGTCACTGACATCCATTTAAACCTAGCTAAGCTAATATATAGAGAAGAAGAAGAATATATACCTTTTTACGATGTTTGTCCTCGCCCAGTCCAAGTTGAGCTCTGATCACCAAGCTTTTCAACAAGTCCTGGAATCCAATCAAATGGTGTGAGTACTTTTCAACAAGTCCTACAATCCAATCCTTGTGATGTCGTTCGAGACACGACATAGGAAAGATGACAGTATGATGTTTGTGACACTTGCGGCCAAAATGCGACACTTGTAATGATGACAATAGGTCATCATTGAAGTGAGTAATTTTGATGTGTAACAGATTGCCCCCCAAAGTGCGAAGTTAGAAGATGAAAAATGATGACTGAAGTGCTTTGTAGACTTTTTCGAGCAAGGGTATGTCCTCAGAGAACCTGGTAGAAGATGCATACAACCATCAGACAAATGTTATGATATGTTTCAAACCCAAGGCATGCATACCTATGCTTGAGTGATAAAGGATTCGAGGTATGGCTGCCATAAGATACACTGCAGATCCATAATTATATTAACAAAAAGTATAGCCACCAAAGATACAATGTGGATCTATACTTCCATGACATGAACTGATCATAGCCACGAAAAATACACAGTGGATCTACGAGACGACAAGACATAGCCACATACCAATACAAAGTGGATCTATGTGACAGTATATGTGTCAATATTCAAGAGAAACTCCATCACAACCTGGGAAAAGTACATATCAGATTGATCACTCAACCCAGGGTCTTCTTACTGATCCCGATGCAATACGAGTCTAACCATGTGAATAGATTTCCTAATGTCAAACATGGCAGAAACCACTTGATTACCGGTCAATGATGTAAACCGTTAACAAGTGTGAGGGACATCACCATTGATGTCAATGATTCCCAAGGTACCCTAGTACATTCCAACGAATGTGAGTAGATGAGCTGAAGTTGAACATTCATGGAATCATCCGATCAGAGGTTGATGATGTAAACCTACATTCAGAGGTGAGGAGGCATGCCATTGAGGCATGCAGGTCCCAAGGTACTAACTAGTTTCTAAGTCTAATTCCCAGATGATGTGCTGAAGTTGACAAGAACAAACTCGTCGAAGGAGGGCCTTGATGTATTCCCCCATCAACGACATGAAACTGACACAGAGATGTAAGTTGTTGGATCAAATGAACATGGACTGACATGGGTGTTGAAACAAAAGATTTGTGATGGTTGACTCTCGAGGCAGATACTTCCCTTGAACACTGAGGCACAAAAACAGAAACATGGCATGGACCAAAACATTATGATGCAGTGGACACTGTGACTTTCATCGAGTGACCCAAAGGAGTAAAGAAACTTAGATGATTGGTTCAGTGAAGAGTTTCAGCGGATTAAAATATATGCAAAGACAAAGTGTCGTGTTCAAGGGCGACTGTAAGAGTGACTGGTGATGTTTTCAAAAACTGCTTGGCTTGCTTTATTCAAATTCCCCCCCCCATCTATATAGACAAGTACCTCTTTTTATTTTAACTATCTCAAGGAGGATAACACATGCTCGATAGAACTCACCTTAAGTAAGTCCCTCTTCCTTTGTTTAACGAACTGGAAGAAGTAAGGGTTCGGTCCCGTATGGGCCATTCAATGTATATTTTTTAATGAGTCCAGAGAAGGTAAACTCAATGATTTTTCATGTTTAGAGAGTCTGAAAAGAGCTTAAAGGCGACTCCATTGTTGTCCTTTTTCGTAATGTTAGTCTCGTGATGCTGAAAAAGAGACAAATTATCACTCGAAAGATGCCCTTTCAAACCTTTTAACGAGTGGAAAATGAAGCAAGATCACTCAACAATCTTTTCATGTTTAGAGAGTCTGAAAAGAGCTTAAAGACGAATCCAGGGGGTTCCTTTTTTGTGTATCCATGTGAGTCTAAAAAAGAGATAAAAGTTTACTCAGTGCATTCTCGTGTTTTTTCCGAGCGTGAGAATGAATGAAGACCATGCTCGTTAATGCGACAAGATAAAAACCGAACAAAACTGCCCTGAAACCTGCCAATAATGATAAAACTGCACATGAGGGTATTAATAATACCTCCAAAAATGATTTTCAAAACCCAAAATAACTATGGTTTTAGCAAAAATGAAATTTATAATAGTAATATAGGGTGAAAAATGTTTTTTACCGATTCATTTGTGCCAAGAATTTTAGTAGTAGAGAAATTGGCTTTGAAGGGTGATTCTTGGACTCATTGATGCCGGAGCTACGGTCATCCATTTCCTTCTCTGTATGGATTAGGTTGGTCCTTTGCTTCTTCCAAACATTTTGCATGGTTTACAATTCATTTTTACGTAATTATTTTGTTTTAAAAATGATGCCCTAGGAGTCTCTAAGCGTCGAAGAGGCTTGACGCTCCCCTAAAAGGATAGGGGGAGTGCTACTTGATTTTTTCAGCGCCCCGCTAATCTTGTTGGGAGGGCTCTAGTGCTCTATTCAAAGGGTTAAGGGGGCGCTACCAAAAATGCACAAAAATTGCCAAAAAGGGCTCGACGCTCCTCCAAAACGCTAAGGGGAGCGCTACTTGAAATTTGAGCGCTTTGGTAAGCCCATTGGGGAAGCATTGGTGCTCTGATCAAAGGATCAAGGGGGCACTGGCATGACAAACAAAAGAAAATCAATTTTAAAGTTTAAATTACCAAAAAAATGTTAATGTGGCATGACTAATGGTCTTTTGTTGATGATGGTTACATGTTATATTTGTCAAAAGACATGATCGAGTGGAGGGAGTGTGAGCATGAGGTCAATGATGTGGCTTCTTTGTAAAACCCCCAATCAAGGGCCGCATTGAGTAATTGCGGTCTCCTTAAGTTATTTAAGATACAGAACATGAAGAAGGAAGTTCTCCTCCTTGAGTACATGATCGGGTTGTGGAACACTACGGAACAGGGGTTCCAAATTGGGACACAACTTCTTACCATTGAGTTGGAGGATGTTTATTTCATGACTGGACTCTCAAAGAGAGGGGCTCATGTTATCTTATCTGGACAGAGGGCACTTCCAGTGCCTTTAGAATAATATATGGAGAATCATTGTATCCCATGATCGAAATTGGTGCGAGGTAGGATTGCGATAAAAGATGTTAGGGATCTGCTTCTTTGACTTATTTTATTCGCCATCACGAGTTTAGCAGGTAGTACCAGCTCAGACTTGGTTTCGAGATCACAGGTGGCTTATGCTTTACAATGTATGGAGCCAACTCTATTTAACTGGAGCACAAGATTCCTTCAAAATGTGAAGGAATAGATTTCAAGATGCAGGATGGGGAAGCAGAAGCAGTTTGGATATGGTTCGTTTCTGGTTTCATTCTTCTTAGAACGTATTCCTTAGATGCAACCACATATTGCACTAGCAGTACCACCAGTGGGTGAACCATGTATGGAGCATTGGATGATTCTATCTCCGAGGCTGGGGATGGAGTTAGAGTTCATATTTACAGGTGACTTCTTCACTTGGCTAAGACACCAACTGATCATCATAGAGGACTTCCCATACGTCGGAGTGGATTTCTGAGGTAGCATGGACTTGGTCCTTCCATATGGAATGGAATGAGATGCGTCAGGTGAGAAACAAAAACAATCTTGTCAAGTGTTTTTTATTTATTTTAAAGTTTATATTATTTTTTTGGGTACCTAGAAGAGTTTTTAACAGATGTATCATTTCATTGTGCAGACAAGGGATCAACACGTCTGAAAAATATACCGTCATTGGGGCATCCTAGAGATGCTCATATAGAAGTAGATCATGAGGTAGCGACAGGGGGTCTCCAGAAGGTTGAGAGAAAACTCTGTGGTGTTATGATGGGTGTCCCTCCTCTTTGGAGGCGAGATGTACCCTTGCATCCTCAAAGACATATAGTGGGACTCCCTGAGAGTCTAAACTCCCTACTGAGGCGAGTAGCCCGCGCAGTGGTGTGCTACTCAGAGCACAATGTGATGCAGGAGGATTAGAATCTTCCTGATGTTTTTTGTATAGTATGTATGATAATGTTATGGGTATGGGGACCCAACATTTTCCCCTTCTATGTACCTTTTTGATGTAATCAAACATTTTCTATCATGTCGTATATATATATATATATATACATATCCAAGTTTTGCAGTGACAAATAAATAATGATGTCTTTATGTGATGCATTTAAGACAAATAAATAATGATGTCTTTATGTGATGCATTTAATTTACATGTGATGTAATTTATATGATTTATTTCCTTTATGAAACCTCATCTATGTGCGAGATACCGATCCATGATGTAATTGGCTAATGAATCCGAAGTTGTATTGAGTTTTATTGGTATGTGTCTGTATTTGATAAAAACAAACATTATTTCAAGACGATGAACTCATAGGTGCAGACGCAATAGGCTAGGATTGCAAATGGCGTAGATTCGATTAAGTTGACAGACCATGAGTTGAGAGTCTAGGTTAACGATCATACGAGAAATACCTAGGGAAGAGGCTTTGGTTAAAAGTCTAATGATAGCATGATATTATTCCATGTTGTTAGTTGTCGATCCTAAGAAAATACCTCTTGAACTCACCAACTCATAAGAGTGGTAAATGACCCAAGCTACAGAAGCCATGTTCTGGGTGTGTTGATTAGCGCGATCTGCAAACCCAACAAATATATGAAAGGAAGATGTCATCTGCGCACGCAAACACAAGAAAAAGTATAAGAGGCTAAGGAAAAACTCGTGCACGCAAGAGAAAAAGACACACCAAACAAAAATACAATAGTATACAAAGCACACATGCTAGATGTTCTATGCATAGTACTTCTTAAGGTAAATCTCGTTTCGGGGCTCACCCAGGGAGATTCTGTTGTAGTCAACTAGCTCGTAGGCGCCTCTATGTAAAACATGTTTCATGATGTAAGGACTATGCCACAAAGGTTCTAACTTGCCCATCCCTAACTTATCATGAGCCTGGTCATAAACGAGGACTAGGTCTGCTTCTGTAAAAGTACGAGGGTGGACGGATTTGTCATATTGACTCTTGATTTGCTTCTAATACATCTCGTTAACGAGAGCAACATCACGACATGTTTCATCTAGCCTGGTTAGGTGTAACAAGAGTTCTTCTTCAGCAGAAGTGTGAGGCATGAGTTCTACTTTGAGTTTCAATGAGGGAATTTCACACTTTATTGGTAAAACAACTTCTTTTCCATATACTAACTGGAAAGGAGTGAATCTAGTAGCAGTTTCCACCGGGGTACGGTAATCCTAGAGAGAGGAGAAATGTTGTAGATGCCAAGATGTCTTGTTTTCCCCTGTCATACGTTGAACCATGGTTTTAAGAACCTTGTTGATAGCTTCAACTTGTTCATTTGCTTGAGTATAGTACGAGGATGAGTTCTCATGCTGAAAACCCAACTTGGCATGCAACTCACTCATCATTTGGTTTTAAAAGTGTGAAGCATGATCAATGACAATGGCTTGTGGAACACCAAAGTGAGTGATGATGTGGTTGAAGAAGAAAAGAGCTGCAGTATGACCATCATTTAGAAAGGTAGGCATAGCCTTAGCCCATTTTGTGAAGTAATCGATGATGATGATGATAAAACCATGCCTCCCGGCTGAGGTAGGCTTACACTGCATGAACTCAATGCCCCATTTGGCAAAGGTTCCGATGGCAATAATGGGATGCAACGAAGAGGGGTGGGTGCATGCCTTTTTATGAAAAAATTGGCAGGGTGAGCATTTTTTGACGGCCTCAATATAATCTTTGAAGATGGAGGGCCAAAAGTAACTGGCACGTAAAATTTTCTGAGTTGTAGCCATCCTAGAAAGGTGACCACCACATGCTCCAAGGTGACAGTCATTAAGGACACATTCAACCTCTTCATGAGTCAAACATCATCGCAATATAGTGTCAATGCCACGACGATACAAAGTGTCGTCGATGATAAGGTAGCGACGAGAATGGTGATGAATACGAAGAAGTTATTCATGAGAGATATCAGGCTGAAAACATTGGGTCTGGAGATAAAGAAGGATGTCTCCATACCAAGGATCAAAAGTGCTAATGAGGAATAGAGATTCATCGGGGAGAGAATCTCTAGGCTCAGTGTCTTCATCAACATGGGGAAAATCGCAAATGAGCTCCGCAAACACCAAGGATTTCTTGGCTTTGGACTTGGCAAACTCAAGATCGAATTCCTGAAGAATGATGATCCATTTGGAATATTATTTCCCCAAGGAATTGACGTGTCAGAATGTGATACATGGGGTTTGATTCTGTGATAACTGTGGTGGTGCGTAGCAAGATGTAATGGCAAAATCTCTGGACGACGATGACGACTGCCAGAGCCAACTTTTCAACATGCGAATATTGAAGTTCGGGATCGGATAGACTTTTTCTTAGATAGTATACCACATGTTCTTCACCGTTAGGGTCCTCTTGAACTAAAACCATAGCAATAATGGAAGTAGAGGCTACTAAGTAAAGGATATATTCCTTCATATAATTTAGAGGATGCAATAGAGGTGCGTTGGTCAATGCATGCTTAAGAGCATCAAAAGATCATTGAGCAGTCTCATCCCATATGAAAGGAGTGTCTTTCTGCAACAACCGCATAAATCCTTTGGTAATCTCAGCATAGTTACATATAAAATGATGAAGAAAGTTTTCTTTCCCCTGCAAACTTTGGAGTTGTGTCAAATTATTAGGTGGAGGTAAAGAAAGAATAGCTTTAATCTTTAAGGGATCCAACCGAATCCCGTCTTTGGAGACAATGAAATCAAGGAGTCGACCTGATTCAACAACAAAAATACACTTGTGTGGGTTCAAATGAATACAATAGAACCGACATCAAAGAAAAATAGCCTATAGATGACCAAAATGATCTGATTGACTGGATGAATGGGAAGGTAAATCGTTGAGGTAAGGTTCCACAATATGTTTGATATCGTGGAAAGCATATGACATAGCTCGCTGGAATGTATCACCAACATTTTTGAGGCCAAATGGTAGTTTCCGATAGGCGAACGTTCCCCACGGGTAGATGAAGGTGGTCTTATGCTAATCAACAGGTAAAATGTTAATATGGTTGTACCTTGAAAAACCATCCATGAAAGAGAAAATCATGCTACCAGTGCAATTATCAATAATCTGGTCGATTAAGGGCATAGGGTAATTGTCTTTCAGACAAGCCTTATTGAGATCTCTATAATCAACACAAACACGAATGGTCCCTTGCTTCTTAGTGACCAGAACAATGTTAGAAATCCATTCTGTCAAGGGCACATGATAGATGAAGCCAGATTTCAATAGTTTCTCAACTTTTGCCTCTATAGCCGTGGTTTTCTTGGGATGAACCGGGCGAAGTTTCTATCGAACAGGTTTAACACCTGGGTAAGTTTTAATGTCATGAACAACGATCGATGGGTCAATCCCTGGCATTTCCTCGTAGCTCCAGGTGAAGACGTCACAAAATTATTTGAATAAAGAGGTATAAGAACCCACTTCTTCGGGAGAAAAATTAGCACCGAGATTAATATTTTCCATGACACCCTCTTTGATCAAAATATCAATAACGATTGTGGAAGAAATGTTTCCTAAATTCCCCTCAGAAATAGTATCCTGGGTAATTATAGGAGATTGTGGAGAATAGACAACATCGAGAGGAAAGATAGAGTGTATATCTTCCTGGATTTCTTCGAGAGGTGGAAGAAAAGAAGATCAATGGTGGTTATCATCCCAAGGTACTTCGTCAATGCTAAGCATTTCCAGAATGGATTCGTCTGAAGGAAAAATCTAGGAAATGTAATAAAAAATAGAAGACAAGAGGTTCAACCAAGATGGCATCGAGTAGGTGTCGGGTGCCAATAGTTGTTGGTCATTCGAGGAGGGAGAGGAATATTGAATACCAACGTATGAATCCTCGATTGGACTAAGTGGCATGGTGTCACCTAGTGCATCGAACTCTAGATGGCTAGGTATAATCTAAGGATCAAATGATTCCAAAGACTGATAAGTCGTAGTCGAAATCATATTGATTGTGGAAATATGACGTGTGGTAGGAGGAAGTGGTGCAGGGAAGGTACCCATAAGGGTGGAATATTTTAACAATCCTACACCAACACTTTCATACGTGATGTTGTGATCTCCCAAGAAAGGAATATTGTTGGTAGCGGCAGTGCGAGCGTCGAGTGTACATAAATATAACTGATCGATAGTGACAATTTTGCCTTGATGAGGAAATTGTACACATCGAAACACCAATGAAGAAACGATAGTCATAGCATAAAATTAACTTATTCTGAGTAAGAAGTTGTAATTGAGGGGAGCATCGACCACTTCGACATCAACAGAGACGGTTTTGCCGCCCAACTGAACGGATAGGGACTGCAAGAGTCCATGAGGATGAAAACCTCGCCCATCGAATGCATGCAACATCGTTGGGGTTTTGTTAAGTGTGGGTGATTTTAAGCCTTTCCAACAAGCTAAAGAAATAAGACAAGTAGAGGCTCCCTCATCCAAGATAGTGCGGTGAATTTGTTGATTGTGAACAACAACATCAATTTGAAAAGAAATTTGGTGAGAGAGTCCAGACTTAAAATTGTCCAGGTTAAACTTGATATTTTTGGATGACTCGGGATCAAAAGCACCAATAGAAGCCAAGAGAGTTCTATGTTGACTTGGGCAGTGCTGGAGAACTTCCAACACAGACATAGCACACGGTGCTTGAGCCAAATCTTCAACAATGTTGTAGTTTTGGGCGGCACACGAACTAGGATTAAAAGTAGATTTACAGAAGGTGCTCTTGGGGGGGGCATAATATAGAGTCAAATGTAGGTTTCTCGATCTGAAGTGATCCATATGGAGGACTAACAGATGTAGGACTAATAGAGGATGGTGGTGGATCCGATTAAGTACCGTTAGTGACCTTTTCTTTGTCAGGTCTAGCTGGTGTGTCGTATGTCATAGAGCGAGTGGTTAAATCAATCCCATTGAACATATAGATATGGGCACTTATCGAGGTTTCATCATGAGGAAGATGGCTAGAACTTCCCCTTGGAGAGGGGGTTTGAGCAACCATGGATTGCTGCTGAGGAAAAGGCTGTGTTAACACAAGAGGTTGGGAATTCCCTTTGAATTTTTTTCCACTTCATCATGATGTGGACAGTCTCGGGTGTAATGATCGTCACCACAAATAAGACATGGGAATTTCGATTTCCATTATGGTTTCTTTTCGGTAGCAGATGCTGGAGTTTGAGTTTTTTGTTGTTCATTGTTATTATTCTTTTTGGGTTTATTTTTTATCTTCTTCTTACCTATGGATTGTTGTGAAGGGGTAGACTGAACTGCATTCACCTCAGAGACTTGAGTTTGGGGGGAGGTAGAGGAGAGTGAGGTCGAACTGGGAGTGGGTGTCGAAGCAGATTCATTTGCAGTTCCAGTCGACTGGGAAGCATATTGGTTTTTGACGAAGCTGATAACTCCATCCGCGTGTGAGGTGGATGAAGTTTTAGACGGATCGGTAGTGGCACGAGTAGCATTTGGGATCAAATCATACAAAGTACAAGATTGTGAATAAACCAAATCTAAGTACTGAGCCCGAGAAATGGCTTCTTCCTCTGTGACTACACCGCCCATGGTGACATCACGAGAAATCGGGGGTAAAAGTGATTTAGTAAACCATTCTACCATTAACTGGTCAAGAATGATTGCTTTGATCAACCTTCGCCGTCGTTTCCACTCATGAATATGATCATAGATATATACAGAGTTAGTCTGACGAAGGGAGGTCAAGAGTTCAGTACCCGTCTCATATCGAATGGGTAGTTGAAAGTTCGTTAGAAAAGACATGGCAAGGGAGTTGAAATCTTGGAAAGAACCATGTGAAATTTCAATATACCACTTGGCTGCGGAGCCTGTGAGTGTTCGCTAGAGAATACGTAAACGTATAGAAACGTCCATTAAGGAGTTTGATGAACACCATAAATGGAAAGTCATCACATGTTTATTCAGGTTTTCTGGAGGTTTACCATCAATTTTTTGGATATCGGAAGGTAATTTAGTAGGAATCACTGGCCAGAAGGGATAATGTAGTATAGGATCATTGGTCAACCGAGACAAGTCTGGGAGATCCAGAGTCTCAAGAAACAAAAGTTTTCGGTTAACCTGAGGGTGATACTGGTGTGGCATAGGGACACTAGTAGGGCCGTAAATTAGGTTAGATGGATAATTGTATCTAGTCGGTCCTCCTATATACGGTTTTTGTTGACCAGGATAAACAAGATTCGATGGTGGTTGAGAAGCATTTGCAAGTGGAGGATAACCTAATGGGTTCTGAGGATTGTAAGTCAGATGATTTATTTTCCCATAAGGGGGATAAAAAAAATTTCCATCAGGAAGATACACATTAGCTCTATGGAAACGATAAGGTTGTTGTTGTCCTTGAGGATGTTGTCCCCCAGATAATTGTGGATTTCCTGGGAAAGGAATGTTCCAAGGATTTGGTGTCGCATTCTGTCCATATGATGGGTTATGGAATCTAGTCTGAGGTTGCCCCCCAAGATGAGGTTGTGTCCCAATTTGAAGTTGACTCCCAAATTGAGGTTGCCCCCCAGCGTGAGGTTGAGTGCCTATAGGGATTTGGAAACCAGAAGTGAACGAATGATCAATGCCTCCAACTAGATTAGAGCCACCAAGACCAGCTCCTCCAAATAAATGTGTGGCTATAGAACCATCAATGACGTTATATCCAAGAGGAACAAAAAGTCCATAAACTCCAGGTGTAACCTAGGCAGTGTTGGCAATGGAAGGATTTAGAGCTCTGTACCCAAAGGGAAGTGACAGATTTGGTCTAAGTGGTGTCCCAATGGGAGCTTGGAATGATGTCACATTACTGGCAGGGATAGTAGAATGTGCCATCTGGATAGTAGGGTTCGAGTGTGAACCAATCAAAAATTGGTCTGCAATGGTGATGGCATTACTTCTTGTACCAGTAAAGTGGTCTAAAGGTACCGTATAACTAAAAAATGTCTCAGGCACTTGTGATGCCATAGGTCAATCAAGACTCACTCCTAGGTTATCGTACAGATCACGTACTATCAAAGGGATAGAAGCAAAACCATAGGTTCCAACAGTGTGAGCTAGGGTCCTAAATGATTCACTTTAGAAAAGTGGATCCTCTACTCTAGATCTTGCATTAGGTCCGGTGGGTATCTCAGTATCATAAATAACAACAAGTTCTCCAGACGAGTTCATCTGAAGAATACACGGATCTCGTCTAATACTCAAAGATGGGTTCATTCAAAAAGCTTCCAAAGAATCGAAAACAATTCAGAACTGTTCCAAAGAGTGTGTACTTCCAACCTTAGAACCTAGTTCGTTATGAGCCTTAGGAGGGACTTCCGATGAGTTGGGAAGAAAAGGTAAATAACCTTCCAGATCTTTCGGGGGTAACCCTTTCATCCTACGTGAATGGAGAAGGCCGATGTTGCTTGAGATAAGTAGCGAACGAAAAAATAAATCTATGGCCGACTAACGAAAATAAATAATAGACACTAATTAAATCTAGGAATCAAACTAGGCAAACACAACCTTCTTTCGATGACCGTACTAGTTGGTGATGAAATCCAACATCATGTGATCATGTAAAGAAGGGTCTAGGATATGAGCGGGTGGAAAAATTACGATGGCGATATGCTTAATGGACTTACGCCTTGGTGCAAGATTCCACGCAGTAATTGTGGATTTACCCTCCTAAGAGCCGGAGTGAGTTTGACCACCGTCTGTTCCAGGTATAGCGAAGACTTCCCTTCACTGTCACCTTATGTAAAGACCCTCAATATTATGGCTACTAAGGACACCAACTCGCAGTCAGCCCCCGGGCGGGTACAACTGACAGTCCAGTTTGAATGTATGGGCAGGATAACAAGTCCGAAATCCTTCGAGAGAATTGAGGACCAGTGGACCGGTAGAACTCCAGAGGACCCCGAATGGATTCAGAATTCACGAAGCACCGAGACCAAATGAAGACAGTTGAACCTCAATAAGAACCCCCAATTACGATATGACTGCTATGAACGGTTGAACCGCGGAGGGATAATCTCCGTAAATCTCCCGTACGCGGCTTCGTGCGTAACCCCTATGTGAGAGGGGGATCCCAAAAAGCTTATACGAAAATTGGATTTCCTCTCCCTATCACAATATGCTAATTTTTGTTTTGAATGATTTGGAGAGTTGTACTCACAGCCTAATCCAAAGCGCTAATCCTAGTCTAATGTTGGTGGAAGATTCTAAAAACAAAATGTTCTAGATTGATTTTAATTAATGTTGATTTTTGTGGTTGTTCTTTACTTAGGTGTATGAGAGTGAAAATGATGAAATTATGACTCAATTCCCAAAAAATGCATAAGAAATGATAAGCAATCTTTTCTTTCAATAAATGTCTATTTAAGGGAAGGAGGAGGAATTTTCCTTTCACTGTCAAACACTAAGATGTAGTAACCTCATGCAATCGTTCTCGATCAAGAATCCAATATAATGCTAAAATATTCAAAAATTCATTCTAATATCCAAAAACCAATCACGAAAATATATCCTTTTGTTTAAATGTGAATGATAATCGGCTTGATGTAAAGCTTTCTATGTCAATCAGACTTCAAGATCTATGAGATTTAAGCAATCGGAAGCAAACTTCACATAAAAAAACACACTCTCGTTGTGATCAAACAAGAAACAAAAAGAAAACAAAAAATTCAAATAGGAGGAAATGCTCGGAAAAAGACCTCAAAGATCATAATATAACATTGGATAGATCTTTGAATTTCCTTACCACAACTTTCATTCAATCAGATAAATGAAGAAAGTAGTAGATAGACTCCAAATCTCAAAGAAGAAGAGTGACTCAAAGTAAGGAAGAAAGATGTCAAAAATCCAAACAAAACATCATCAATTCTTAGAAATCAAATTGTTGGAGGCTGAAACAAAGACACATTGAGGTGGTGATAACCTTGAGCAGATGAATCAACAAAATTTAAACTTAGAGATCAACTCCCAAAATCTTTTTAAGCAGAAAAATACCAGCGCTCTGGTGTCAAGGGCACCAGAGCGTTGCAACTCTCTGTGGGAGCCTGCAAGGGAGTGCTAGTGCTCTGGTTGTAGAGGCAGGGGAGCGCTAGCTTCTTAGAAGAACAAAAACTTGCCCAGAACTCAAAAAACTTAGGAAAATCTAGAAATTCAATGTGTATGGGATGAATCCAAGAGCCAACAACACATCTAAGAATAAAAAAACACAACATGAATAAGATCTAAAGGTGAGTAGAGGCTAAAAAAAGACCAAAGAAGGAAACCAAAACTGAAAGCTTCGCTCCCCAGTGGAATCGTCAATTTCTGTTACAGGAAAATCCCCCTTGTGGATAGGTGGATTCCCTCTTGGACCCTATACCTCTAAGATCAATACAGAAAAGTGCTAACTTTGGTCACTGACATCCGTTTAAACCTAGCTAAACTAATCTATAGAGAAGAGGAACAATATGTACCTTTTTACGATGTTTGTCCTCGCCTAGTCCAAGTTGAGTGTTGATCCCCAAGATTTTCAACAAGTCCTGCAATCCAATCAAAGAAAAAACATGATTCCTATTCTACTATGATTAGTTTGAAACTAGATCTATCCATTAAAGACAAGTTCATGTAGGTATACACAATCTTGAAGGAAACACGCCAAGCACATGTATTAATGAGAACTCAATAGAGATACTTACAGACCTTTAATGAAGCCACAACAACCTCTTTCATCTCTCCTTGTCCAACCCCTTGCTCAAATGATCCACAAACAAAATGACTATGCTTCATTGATTATCTCCCTTATGAGATCATAAGTTTGATGCCTTCAATGTATCCTCCTTTCACCATGAGGATGCCTCCTTATATAGGCTTGGAGAGGCGACCTAACCACCTTAGAGGTTCTTGGGATAGGTTGAGGATATTTTTCCATCAGTTGTGGATCCTCCCTAAGATCTAGCCTTGACCTCAAATTCAAATCAAACTAACTTCATAGATAAGGGGGATCTTCCCCTGATTTTCTCAACAGCATAATAGTCGTCTAGAATGGTGCACAGAGCGCTACAACGCTCCCCCAAAGGAGGGAAAGGAGCGCTAGCGCTCCCTACTAGTGGGTAGGGGAGCGCTTCCCTTCAAAATTCATTTTTAAGTGGTCTTTCTCAAGGCAAAGGATTTGTACTCTTTGTCAAATGATTTCTCCTTCTTTAACCAGTCTCTGAGGGTGTCTTCAAGTGTTCCTTGTGATGTCGTTCGAGACACGACATAGGCAATATGAAAGTATGATGTTTGTGACACTTGTGATACTTGTAATGACGACAACATGTCATCATTGAAGTGAGTAATGTTGATGTGTAACACTCTTCAAATGACTAGTCATGCCCTTTGGATTAAAAAATGCACCAACTACTTTCATGAGGTTGATGGATGATGTATTGAGACCCTTCACCAAATCCTTTGTGGTGGTATATTTGGATGACATCCTCATATTCAAAAGAACGTGGGAGGAGCACATGCGGCATATTCATCAGGTTTTGAGCACTCTACGACAACACAAGCCATATGCCAACTTGGAAAAAATCTCTTTTGGCATGAACAAGGTCCAATTCTTGGGCTACATTGTTGATGAGCATGGGGTACATGTTGATCTAGTTAAGATCCAAGTCATTTGTGTTTGGCTGGCCCCGACCACACTGACTGAGCTTAAGAGCTTCTTGGGACTAGCCAACTTCTACCGACTGTTCGTGTTGGGATTCTCCCATATTGCATGGGCCCTCATCCAGGTGACCAAGGGCGGTGGTAGGGACAATTTTGTGTGGGGGAAGGAACAACAAAGAACATTCAATGATCTGAAGCATCGCTTGTGATCAACTCTAGTACTCTCCTTTACTAATCTACAACAACCATTCGAGATTGAGACTGATGCATATGACTATGTTGTGGGCCTAGTTCTCACTCAACATGGTCATCCGGTGGCATACCATAGTGAGGCACTCTCAGATATTGTCCAAAAATACCCCACCTATGACAAGGAAATGTATTCCATTGTACAAGCCTATCGTCAATGGAAACATTAGATTTTGGGAAAGGACACAATCATACACATAGATCACAAGACTCTGTAGTTCATACAGACACAAGGGAAATTGAAGAACGACTGCCATCATAAGTGGTCCACCTACCTGTAGCAGTTCCATCTCAACATCAAGTATATGACATGTATCTCAAATTGTGTCACTGACTTCTTCAGTCGACCTCATGTGGTTGCACTCACCATTTTTCTCCATTCCTGTGGACATGAAGCATCTAAGTGGCCCCAACTTTATCAGCAAGATCCAGTCTTCGCCACAACCTATCAACTCTTGGATACATGCACGACTGTCACCGATTTTCAAATCCAGGATAAACTATTATGCCACCTGGGCCATCTCTTTGTTCCTACAAGAGAGCGTGAAAATATGATTTGGGAAGCCCACTACAGTCAGATGGCAGGCCATTTTGGCATGGGTAAAATTGTGGTTGTTCTTTAGAAAAAAATTTATTGGCCAAAACTTCGACAGGACGTCAACAAGTATATCAAATATTTCAATTTCTGTGCCATTTCCAAGACAACCATCAAGCAGCAAGGCTTATACACCCCTCTTCCTACTCCCGAGAATCTTTGGGAATCCATCTCAATGGATTATATGTCTGGCCTTCCGTCCACCAGGCAAGAAAATGACTGCGTATTTGTGGTCGTTGATCGGTTTTCGAAGATGGCCATCCTCACATCCTAGAAGAAGAATATCATAGTGGAAGATACTGCCAAGCTCTTCTTCAAACGAGTGTGGGTCCACTTTGGGATACCATAGACCATCATCTCTGATTGGGACAAAAGGTCCTTCAACACATTTTGGTCGAGTCTTTGGTCACTGTTGGACAACAAGCTCACAAAATCCACTGCTTTCCACCCCCAAACAGACGACCAAACAAAGGTCGTCAATCAAATGATTGTGCACATCCTGCGCATGTACAAGTCTAAGAATTCATGTACATGGGACGAGAGTATCCCCTATGTTCAAAATAGTTACAACATGGCTCTCCATAGCTCCACCAACCATAGCCCATTTTAGGTGGGGCTAGGATTCCAACCCTTGGGACCCATTAATGTTGTACTTCCTCTTGCCACCACACAAAGAGACTCTTCCCATGATCAGTCTGCGATCGACAAAGCCACCAAATTCATTGAGTGGATTCAGCACATCCACCAATAGATCTAGGATATTTTGCAGAAATGCAATGCTAAGTACAAGCAGTGCCATGATCAACACATGGTACCACACCAGTTTCAGGTTGGCAACAAAGTATGGTTACATTTTCAAAAGGACTGTCTCATAGGGCCCCATCGAAAGATATGCCCACTTCGCTATGGGCCTTACACTATCACCAAGGCTATGGGTAGAAATTCTTTTGAGCTCAACACTCCACCCTTCCTTGGCTTGCACCCAATGTTCAATGTGGACCTACTTCGACCATATTTTCCACCATTATTGGACACCTCAGAGATCGTAGAACAACTAACACCCAAAAATCTCGACCCTGACTGTATGGAACAAACATCCACTGATCAGATAGTGGACACACAGGTCAAGGGAACTCACCAACAGAGGATCCAACTTTATCGGGTTGTTAAGGTAGGGAAACTCCTACACCAAGGAAAGTGGCTCACCTGGGGCCAAATCCAACAAAAGTTTCCTCACCTGATGGGGGAACTCAACACAATGGAGACCATTTCTTCCTAAGGGGGGAGGATTGATCCAGTTGGCTATTGGTGGCCACCCACCTATTCCAACTGGCTCCTCTTGTCCATTTTTAGTTCAACACGTTCTTTTGTACTTCTTTGTAATTGTGGGTTATGTTAGCACTGAGAGTCACCCTCAGATTGCGGGATGATAAGCCTAGTGCCCATAAGAGTTATTGGTGGATGTTTGGTTTATATGAGTGGAGGTCAATGGACAAAACTCAATATATGAATGATGTTCAACACAAAACTAGACAATAAATGTACATGGAAGTGAGGGCCACAACTAACTTCAGTCAGTGAATTGAGTTTAAGTGTAAGCAGAAGGAGGACTCAGTGAGAAAGGTGGACAAGACTATTATGGGCATCAAGCCTTCAAGTAGCTTGGAGAAGAAAAACTCAGACTCAAGATCACTCTTAAGATGAAGTTTCAGACATTGAAATATGTCCAAACAACAGAATCACAACAACACAATTATCAAAACTACATCACCATGAAGCTACAACAACTCGAATGGATCCTCCATGCCCGAGCCATTCAATGTAAGAGGGAAAAATATCACAAGGAAGCTAACTAAAATTGGTCATGATGCCGTTGTAATCAAACCTATAGTACAACAACATAACAATTCTCGACTGGATCCTCCATGCCCGAGTGTTTTAGCACAGTTTTTACAAAGAGATGAAAAGATGCTGACTTCAATTAGGCTCCACGGGGGATAGAGTCCTCCACGCAAGGCTCTAATATCTCCTTTTGCAGTTCCAGTCGTTTTCTGTTGGGCTATGGAGTCAAGCTCAAAAACACCCTACTAAATAATATAAAGCCAACAAGTAAAAACAAAAATAAACACACATGCTCCAAGGAGCTTATTTATGTACAGTCCTAAACTAATAAATTTTTACACAGTTCTAGGTGAAAGAAAATTTCCACCATAGCCATTCAAGTAACTTCCTAACTGGAAGCTCCTTCACTCTCTCCATGATTGATAACAGAGAACGCAACCGTGACAACAGAACGATTACATTCCTCAGCTTTCCTCCTAATGATGAGGCCAAGATAATGTTGGGCGGTTTCAAAACATGAAGAAAATACAACTCCATGTATTCCTCCACAGGCTCATAGGACAAGCGACAAAATCCATAAAATTTGTTACAGGTAGCCTTCTCTGCTACACAGTTACTCACACATGGATGAATATCTCTGGTAGGCATAGGTGGGTGAACGGTCGACGTAGGCTGACTGGTCCTAGACGATGGTTGCTTGCGGACATGATCTGGATAAGAGACAAACTGCCCCTTCTTATGCTCCTCTTCTTCTTCATAGCTCTCCCAAGGATCAGATTCATAATCATCATAAACGAGAACCTTGGGAAATATCTTCTCTTCCTCATGCTGCTCAGTGTCTTCTACGGGTCCAGGATGGATGATTTCCTCGTAATATTTTTATTTAGCGAACATATGATAAGGCTCTGTAGTTTGTTCCTGGAAATCCTGCATATCCAGCTTAGAATCTGATTCGTAGCTGTCATATACAGGCTGGTTGCTCCTCTGGTCAACAAACTGTGATGTGGGGCTTTGCTGCTCTTCATCCAAATAATCATCAAAGATAGGGACAACAAACACCTCAGGAGTAGAAATCAAGGTCTCTACAATTATGAAATCTTCATTATCATCCTCAGTAGAGCTGCCAAGGACATCTGCCTCAAGGACTGGAAAATCCTCTGTGCTTTCTTCAGATTCCAACCTTTCTAGTTTGGCAGTGAGATATTTTACTAGTTCCATAACTTTGCCCAAAACATATTCTTCCTCCTCACATCCTTCATCCTCATAGATTTCATTAGAAACAACGATATCTTGATCATGGCCGTCACATTCCTTACAACAGTTATGATAGATTAACTCAGAAGAATAATACCTTTGGCAATGCTTATTAAAAGATGCATGAAACTTCTCTAGGGAGGAGATGCTAGCATGGGGAAAGGATCAATACCACTCATGGGCATCCCCATCCAATGAGAACATGAACATATTCATTAATACATCCTCATGATGTATCTTCTACTGATGCATGAGTTCGTGAAACTCATGGAGATGTCGAGCAGGGTTTTCCTCTTTGCACTCTCTAAATATGGGCAAATAATCACCCCATTCATCCACAGTAAGGACAACATTGGGAAAACTAGGAACAACAAAAAAATTAAAGGGAGCAAACCTTCGAGCCAGGATTTTGTCCATTTCGAACCAGTGGAGTCATCGATCAATTCTTTAATAATGGAGTTGCCAGGTGAAAGATATGCAACATGAGTCTATCCGGTCTTTGTTCACCATAAAAGACCATATTTGATTGTTGTGTTTCTCCCAGGGGTTACCAGGTATGGCCAGAAGTAGCCACACTGCAACAGTGGAGTCGAGACAGTGGAGTCACCTCAGTGGAGTCGCCAGATGCAAGCGTAATCTTCAAAGGTTCCGATGTCTGATGCACCTTCAGAATCAAAAGTTCGTTGTCGTTATACCCAGGGAAAATCTTCAATTCGTCCCCGAAAATGATGCTATGAATGTTAGCACTGAGAGTCACCCTCAGGTTGCGGGAGGATAAGCCCAGTACCCATCAAAGTTTTTGGTGGATGTTTGGTTTATATGAGTGGAGGTCAATGGACACAACTCAATATATGAATGATGTTCAACACATAATTGGACAAGAAATGTACAGGGAAGTGAGGGCCACAACTAACTTCAGTCAGTGAATTGAGTTTAAGTGTGAGCAGAGGGAAGACTTAGTGAGAAAGGTGGAAAAGACTGCTATGTGCATCATGCCTTCAAGCAGCTTGGAGAAGAAAAACTCAGACTCAAGATCACTCTTAAGCTCAAGTTTCAGACACTGAAATATGTCCAAACAACATAGTCACAACAACACAATGATCAAACCTACATCACCATGCAACTACAACAACTCGACTAGATTCTCCATGCCCGAGCCATTCAGTGTAAGAGGGAAAAAGATCACAAGGAAGCTGACTAAAATTGGTCACGATACCATTGCAATCAAACCTACATTACAACAACATAACAACCCTCAACTGGATCCTCCATGCCCGAGTGTTTTAGCATAGTTTTTACAAAGAGATGAAAAGAGGATGACTTCTATTAATCTGAAAGTCTCAAATCTTATACATAACCAGAAAATAGTTCTGGCATCAAAACATTACAAAATAGAGAGCTCTGCTCAACCAGTTGATGACCCTATAAAAATATCAAAACTACATACATATACTAAGAATTGCTGCAACCACCAGGAGCGTGATCGGGACCCTACATTCAAAGCTTCCAGTCGACGCCTGCTCTGTCAGACTGTGCGGGCATTCTGCTGTCAGACGCGAGATCAGATCAGTATGGGCTTTGTAGGAAAATTTTCCCACAGGAGTACCACGGGCTGACGGTTCAGTCCCCACGACTGGGTCCTCCATACTTCTAATTATGAGTGAGTCGAGGTTTCAACCACCCAACCTGCCTTCCATTAACTTCTTTCAATTATTGCTCCTCGAGATCGCAACAATCTAAATGCCTAGGGGTTGTTGTGCGCTGCTGGCGGACTTGTTAAGCTCACCCGACGATCTTGAAACCATGATCGTCTCACTCTTTAACTCACACAGACATCTTCGTCTTTTGGTGCAGGTCTCATGAAATTCACACTCTTTCCTTTGTGCTCCCAAAGCTCTTGGTGCCAACTTCTCTTTCACCGCATTTGTCCTACATGCGACCTCAGGCCATGACCATGGGCCCAACTCCTAGGCGCATCGTGATTTTGCGTTTCAGGGGCCTTCACATCACTTGACTACAATCTCCCAATACCCGATATTGCGAAATTGGCTGACTCAGATGGACGGCTGGATCTGCTTTGCATTCGACGGTTGTGATTTCTTCCTCGGAACTCCACCTTGGACGGCTCTACGCTTTGGGCGCCAACCTTTCCTCTTGGACTCGTTTTCCATATGACCTCGAGCTGTGACCATGGGCCCAACTCCTGGGCGCATTAAAATTTCGTGTTTCGGGGGTTTTCACATCGCATGACTACAATCTCCCGATACCCGATATTGTGAAATGGCCCTATTCAGATCGATGGTTGGATCTGCTATGCATCTGATGGAAACGATCGCTTCCTTGAAAACCCGGGTCACCAATCATGCGTTGGGTGCTTACCCTTTTTTCTTGGGCCCACCTCCTATATGGCCTCGGGCTGTGACCACGGGCCCAACTCCTGGGTGCTTCGCGATTTCGTGTTTCGGGAACTTGCGCCTTGCTCCATGTTGAAACCTCTGACTCGCGAAATCATGATTTTTCTTATCTACTGCCATGTGCCCCTCTGGTTTGGACGGTCCAGATCATTTCGCGAGTCCTCATGACTCTTCCCTTTGACCTTTCATTCTGGGAAACTACGAAAAGAAGATCCAACGGTCCATATTAAAACTTTGCTTGTCCCTTGATCTCGAGCCTTTTCCCTAGCACTAAACTTCGAGTAACTTTTGGATCCCGAATACCCACGAACCACCGATCTGATTTGTCTAATGGATCCGACGGTCGAGACTGAGCCTGTGCTTGATGGATTTTCGCTGACCAAGTATGTGTACGCTTTTGCACAATCGCGCCCCGACTTTGGATGAAAAACATTTGTGGGTTTTTTTAAGCCCACTTCTTTCGCATTTGGTCCCCCAATGATTAACTTCAAAGGAAAACAATCCCCTTGCAAAAATATGTGATAACAAGTTCTGCACTTATGGAGCTGTCTGAATCCATACACATCTTCCAGGTGGATATTGGTGGCCTCTCACCTAATCTGACTGGATTATTTTGTATGTTTTCGTATCCACACATCTTGCTATACTTCTAGGGTCGTTTTGGAGGCCTAAAAAATGTTTTTTTGGCTCATCATATTCAAAATGTAGACGGAGTTAGAGTTTGATGGCGAGATGTGTAGTTCTTTGAAATAACTTTCCAACGAGCTATCATGCGCCTAAAACGGAGGTCGTATGCAAAAGTTATGACCCTGGGAAGTTGAGGTACCAACTTACCCATAGGGGCCCACATGAGTTTCGACGTTTCACCTCCTAGGGTTAGGTTTTTGGATGTCTAGGATTTTGGAATTCATGAGTAATATCAAAAAGGCCTCTAGCGCCTCATTCTAATTCATTCTACTAAGACGGATGCGTGTAACAGCCACATCTCTTCTCAGAGATAACTACCACCATTTGAGCAAGTGTTTTAGTTATGCAGTTTTACAGTTTCAACCTATTTCATTATTCAATAGAAGATATTGTTCACTGGATATTTGTGTTATTCTTCATATCTCCGTGTTTATTGTATTTAGTTTGTTAATTAGTTCGTTCCGCTCTTAAATCCGGATCACCATTGGCTTCTAATTCCTCTACCAACTTTTGGATCCCAACAAAAGAACCCAGGTGTTGGGGCCTAAGAAAATACCTAGAAGAACAAGTAGAACCCCCATCACTATCCTCTCACCTACTATAAATTCCTTTGCTACTCATGTCTTCCAATGATGGAAGAGATGGCGATATGGCCAAACAATTCTTGTTTAAACCTTCTCTACCTACCAAAGAAGAAAGTTTCTCATCCAAACCATCGCTGTGCAACCCAAAAAGGAAAACCCTACCCACATAAGATTCACCCTCCCTAACATTCCTTCCCATATCAATATGACCACCATTAACATAATAAGGATTATGGATTTTCTTACTTGAAGAAAGAGACTCCTATTTCACCCATTGAACATTGACATCTGCATCCATACCGCCTTTTGATGATGAACATAATACACAACTAAGGTTGTTTTGGGTCATTCCAACAGCGAAACCCCCATCTTCCTTTACAACCTCCTCTAACAAGCAAAACTAAACAATCATCTCAACTTGCACTTTTTCAAACCCCCATCTTCCTTTACAACCTCCTCTAAAGCAAAACTGAACAATCATCTCAACTTGCACTTTTTCAACTCCTTTCTCCACTGCACCTTTACCTTTTTTCACCCAAACCTTTTGTGTAAGCTTTAGCTCACACTTAACAACCATGTGACCAACACTATGACATCTGATGCACATCAAGGGAATACTTGAATAATCCAAAACCTAGGATTGTGAGATCGAACCTCCTTGAATAATCATATTTGGAACCCCAAATCACCTTGTCATCTTAATGGAACCCCAAAACCACCTTGTGAGGTCAAATGGTTTGTCACGGTGATTGTTAATGAGAGGTGGTGTAACAATTATATATATTTACATCATTATCACAGCAATGGCAATTTATTATTATTAATTATTTTGTACTCACATTGATGAGGAAGAAAGGCATTTGCCATGTTTGCACTTATTTGATGGTGCCGCTACACGTTGAATTCGGTACCTGGCTGACTTTCATTCATTTTTAGTTAGACAGACATGGTAATCTTCGTCTTCGACTCATTGTTAGCAAAGGAATTGAAGTTAACAAAATAATTTAATTTTTCTTTACTCTGGCACGCGCCAGGTAGGGGTCGAACCTACGACTTTCTGCTTAGGAAACAGACGCTCTATCCACTGAGCTACAGGCGCCGGTGTTAAAAAATAATTTGTTTTAACCAAATATTGATTATATATTCCATAAATAATCTTATTTAAATTTCCATTTTCTATACAAAACTTAATATATAAATTAGCTTATGGGCCACTCAAGTGGACGTGCCGGAGTGGTTATCGGGCATGACTAGAAATCATGTGGGCTTTGCCCGCGCAGGTTCGAATCCTGCCGTCCACGATCTTTGTAATGTGATGAGAATGTCTTCCTACTTTTGCACAGCCAGGCCACGTGGAGCTTTGTCGACCAGATCAGATTTTTTATGCACAGCACATTTTAATCCAATGTATAAATTGAAAAATCATCATTAGTGTGTGTGCTTAACTTAAGCAAGTTAAAAACTAAATTAATTTTAGTTCATTTTTCTATGAATGTGTTAGTTTAATTGTCAATACTAAGTTTTCTTATAATGTAAGCTGCACAATCAGATGCATTAATAAATTAATTTTACTTCATTTTTCTATAACTGTGTTAATTTAATTTAATTTTATCTCATTTTTCTATGAATGTGTTAGTTTAATTGTCACTACTAATTTTTTTTATAATGTAAGCTGCATAATCAGATGCATTAATAAATTAATTTTTCTATAAATGTGTTAATTTAATTTAATTTTACCTCATTTTTCTATAAATGTGTTAGTTTAATTGTCAATACTAAGTTTTCTTATAATGCAAGCTGCAATATCACATGCATTAATAAATTAATTTTACTTCATTTTTTTTTTATAAATGTGTTAATTTAATTTTCAAAACTAAGTTTTATAAGGTACATATTCAGATACATTTATAAAACTAGCACAACAGCAAAATAGTTGCTGGTAAACGTCTAAAGGTTGAGAAGATGAAATGAATCCTTAAAAATATATATTAAATTTTATTATTTATTAACAAATAAACTGTTGGGCTTCATTTATGTGGTATTAATATTTTAATTTCTATTAATCACTTACGTGGCAATCAGTTAGCTATCAAAATAATTTTTAATTTTTAAATATGATTAGGTAAATGTAAAAAAATAAATACATAAACTGATGTCTTTATAATAGCTAGGAAGTTAATGATTGAAATCATAGCCATTTATTTTGTGTGACTACTAAGAATATTCCAGCCATTTATTTTATGTGACTACTAAGAATATTCTAGCCATATCCTTGATCTTCCTCCTATATATATCCTTGATCTTCCTCCTATATATGGGTCTCCTGAAATCATAGCCATTTATTTTGTGTGACTACTAAGAATATTCCAGCCATTTATTTTATGTGACTACTAAGAATATTCCAGCCATATCCTTGATCTTCCTCCTATATATATCCTTGATCTTCCTCCTATATATGGATCTCCGCCGGCCTGAATAACTGAAGTAGCATGTCCCTAATGCTCTTTGATTGCACATACAAAGGCCCTTACCTTTGTGAACTCCACCTTCTAGTTGCAGAGAATACTACCTGCATATATGGTGGTAAGTTTATTGTTAAAATATGTTTCAGACTGAAATAATTTTTGTAATTTAACGTTAAATTTTGTATGAAAAATTGCAGAGATAAAGGTGGAACTCCACCTTGAAACATATGGTTACAGAGAATACAACCTGGATATTTTCCTGGTTGCAGAGAATATGGATCCAGAAACGTCTCTCCAAATTCATGGTCATTTCTTTCTGCATGAAATTGTGTCATAGTTGAAGTTTTGACGGAAATCTCACTGTCAGCTGCACTCGTGGATGCACATAATCTGCATCTTGAGGCCAAGGTCGTACACAAGGAATGCCAAGTGAAGGAGGATAAAGCAAACCTGCTAATAAGGAAAATAAACCAGTGACAATTCTTCAAGAACTTCTTCAACAATGGAACTAATGAATACGTTCTTCAACAATGGAGAGTGATTAAATCGACGAAATATTGTTGCATCTCCAAATTTCTCAAATATCTTAATTCATTTTTCTATTATACGGCTTGACTTGAACTTTTTTCTGAGTTGGTGGCAACCTTCTTGATATTGAAAGAGTTATTTAATGCTGACAATTTTGCCATATTAATTGCAGTTTTCCATGTTAATTGAAATGTTGCTAGCATCTGATGACTTGCTCTCACACAGGTCATTGAATTAGGCATTGCACAGCTTGCCAAATGCGTCTTCCTCCTCCTTGGAGCTCTGCCATATCTCTACCTTCGAGTTAATACACCCTAATCCCTGTACCGGCTTAGCCTCACCCCCTAATCTTTGTGTCGCCTTAGCCTCACCGCTGGAGAGTCCCATTGAAAATCATACAGCGCCAATTATCACCCTATTTGTATACAATGCAAATGGGAGACAATACTTCTCTTAAGGCTTCAGATATAGTAATAATCACCCTTATGTTAAACCATCTGAATTGAAATTCAAGCTGTAAAAACTTACGTTAAACCATTTGAATTGAAATTCAAGTTGTAAAAAATTTACATTAAACCACTTGAATTGAAATTCAAGTTGTATGAAAATTTAAAAAACTTTGCTTAAAAGGATTGCAAGTCATTGATTTTTGTGCAGCTTAATAGCCAAAAAGAAAATCGATTACTATTAGTCCCTAAGCCCGAAGGGCAGGGACTAATAAGCCCAAAGGGGGCAGGGAATAATAACATAGATGACATGTATTTGTTATAAAAATAATATTATTGTACATATTTTTGTTTTTTAAATGCAAATTTAGTTGCTTAATATAAATTTAGAAATATTTGACATTGAATCCTTTGTTTTTTGAAAATTTTATATCATTATGAGTTTTTGTTGATTCACATAGTTTTAACAATCATATGTGTAGTACTGATTGAATTTTATGTGAAGAGGTCAAAATTTTATGAAAAAATAATAAATATTCAAACATGGATATTAATGAGGGTTTTTTTTCCACAAGAAAATTGCGCATTATATTAAGATATATAATTTGTTTACATAGTCAAAAAGTCCATTACAAACAAAGGCCTAGCCTTGACTACTCCACCCAAATAACCTTACAACACATCTCGTATCAAGAGACATGATACCGATGATCCAAAAAGGTGACTACCCAAAATAAAAGAGCCATAAAAAAAATAGCTCCCCAAAGACAAAAGTCAGGGCAAACTATGCCAAGAAAGTTCATTACAAATAACCTCAATCCTCAGAAATGTACTTTTATGTCATCATGATATAGATAGGATAAGCTAGTACAACTTTATATATGTTCTTGGTCCTTCATGACCTTCATTCCACTGATAGAAAGCAATAGCTCCCGACCGCTCCTTTAAACCCTGTTTGGATAAAATATCAGCCTCCTGATTTTCTTCTCTATAGACATGGGAAAAAGTGATGACATAAAATTGCTTGATGAGTTCCCTAACTCGGTCTTTCCAGCAGTCAATGGAAATTACCTGCAGAGAGCCAATATCATTTAGCCAATCAATAACTATTTTGGAGTCTCCCATGATGTGGATATCTGTAATAGAAATTCTTTGTGCCAGCGTAAGGATAGCCCAAGCACCCAAGAGTTCTTCTCTTGTGTTTGTGCCCCCACCACAGTTGAGGGTCAGCTTATAAACAATGCGATCATTAATTTTTATAACTCCCCCGACACCACTTTGTTCTCCGTTTCTCTGCGTAGCCCCATCAAACCATCCTAAGATCCTATGATGTGGCAGACTATGGGCATTGCGTCTATTAGAAATCTGAATTTTCAGGGGAGATTGATGAGCCACAACAACAAAAGTTTGATAGCAAACTTTTTCCATAGATGGGGACTTAGATTCAAAAATATCTAGAGTCCTTTCAATCCATATGTACCGACAAATAAATGCTGGTAATGATGGAAGACTGCAATTCCTTCTAAACCAATGATCGAAACATTCTAAAACTGTGGCGCCCGTCCACCCAACACCCAACTTATAGTTTTTTTTTTCTTTTTTTTCCAAACAGAACAAGTGAAAGGGCATTGGACAAAAAGATGAAAACCTGATTCTTCATTACCTTTGCATAGAAGACATAGTCCCGATACTTACCACCTGAGCTTGAGAAGATTATTCCAGGTGAGTAACTTGTCTTCTATAAGGAGCCACGAAAATATTTTAATCTTCTGAGGGCAATCCCAATTCCATATTCTCCTTCGCAAGCCACCGATGATGTTCTGCCATAATTCAACTACCAGAGCATTATAAACGTTCCTTGTAGATAAAATACCAGTACAATCCCCGCCTGTCCACCTTAATTCATCCCGAGCTTCGGAAAGTGCTATGCCTGCATCGATTATCCTGTGTCTATATCTCTCCCATTCATCAATGAGTTCGCCCTCTAAGTCCAATTCTACAAAGGTAAGCCAATTAGTGTAAATTGTACCTAGTGTTAGAGCACTTCTAGCCTGATAGAGATAAAATACCCGGTGTTCATTTAAATGATTTATCAACTCAGTCGAAAGAAACGATCCCTTGTCCATTCCCAAAATCTCATCCTTTCCTTTGATGATAGAAACTCCCATCCTCGGTTTCCAAGCCAGCTAGTGCACAAGCAGAGGTAATGCATTTATTAAATTCTTCCATGTTTGTGAGCCAGATAGAACCGACGGGTTCACTGAGCACAACCAAGTTATCACTGAAGTATGAGGAATATAATTATCTTTCAGTACTCGGTGCCAAATCCCTAGATGCATCAAACCGCGCCAAAGAGATTTTGCTGCTAAGTCTCTTGAAAAGCAATAGATGTTTCTAATCTCCCATCCACCATACTTTTTTGGCCTAGGTATTAACTCCCAATTGCATAAATGAAAAGTAGATGGATATTTTGCACCTAACCACAAGTAGGAAAATGTCATCCTACAGATCTTGTTCAAGACTGTAACATGTATGTGTGCTAAAGCCAACCAATAAAACAATTGACTTTCAAGATTAACCTTAATCAATACAAATCTACCTCCCAGAGATAAGAATCGATTACACTAGTGATGAATTATATGTTCATATTTCATCATAAGCCATTGCCAATCATCTACCTTATAACTATCCAACTTAAAAAAATATCCCAAGTATTTAAATCCCTTAGACAGGATTGTACTACCAAAATGATACAAAGCAGTCAATTGATCTAGAAAGACCTGCTGAACACCATAATGATGGAAAGTGGACTTTCTAGCGTTAATATCCAGGCTAGCAACACCACAAAACGCGAATAAAAGTGAATGAATCTCCCACCATTCATTGACATCCGCTTTGGACATTATTATCACATCGTCCACAAATAAGAGATGGATGATTCTTATCAAACGAGAGACTTATTGCCCGTCAAATTCCCTTGTGTGACTCTTTTTTAGTGATAGACTCAACCCCTCCATCACAAGTATAAATAAGAGTGGAGACAATGGACAAACCTGACGTAATCCTCTCCCACTGTTTATGAACTTAGTAGCTTCTCCATTGCTCATAATGGCTAATGATGTCGATGTCACACAACCCATGATCCATTTGGACATAAGATGACCAAAACCACAATGTAATAGTAACAATCTTAGATGATCCCAATTCGTAAAATCATATGCCTTTTTTAGATCCAATTTCAAAATAACCGCCTGAAGTCTCTTTGTTTTGATGCTATGAAGGCACTCTTGTGTTGTAACAATTGTGTCCAGAATCTGATGGCCCTTGAGGAAACCCAACTGTTCCTCGGACAGAGCTCGAGAGAGATATGGTCTTATGTGTCTCGCAATTATCTTTGTGACAATCTTATAACAGAGGTTACATAAGGCAATAGGATGAAAATTAGAGAAGGATGAAGGCCGGTTAGATTTTGGAATTAATGCAAGAAAGGTAGATTTGATCGGTCTAATGACTTCACCTCGAGTTCTAGTTTCCTCAACCATCGCTAGTAAGTCAGGACCAACCAGATCAAAGAAGAAAAGGAATAATTCAACTGTCCACCCATCAAGGTTGGGACTCTTGTCTTTCGAAAATACTTTTAAAACCTCCAATATTTCCTCCATAGAAACAACCCGCTCTAATGTAGAGACTACTTCGTCCTGTACAATCCTTGGATAAAGACTGACAACCGCCAACTGATCCTGCAGATTTGTTTTCCCCTGATATTTAAAAAAAGTATGGAAATAAGAGACAACTTCTTTTTTTATCGCTTCCTATCTAGTGTGAACATTACCATCCTCATCCGTAATTTCCCAAAGTAATTTCTTGTTTCTCCTGTAACTTGCAAATCTATGGAAAAACTTGGTGTTTTTTTCGCCGTTCTTTATCCAGATTGCCCTGCTTTGCTGCCTCCAACTCTCTTCTTCATCCAATAATAATTTGTTGCGGTCTACCTCCATCTGCCTGCCATGTTTCTCTAAAACATCATTTGAAATTCCATTGTTTTTCTGTCTATAAAATTTTTCCAAATCTATTTCTAATTTTGTTAAAAATACCTGTTCCCTTTTTAATTTAACCTTCGACCAAGATTTTACCTTGCTTTTAAGAAGCGAAAGTTTCTCAACCAATCTTCTCTGATATCCTACAATTAATTCAAATATTTGATCCATCCAGACCTCTCTAAAGGTTTCATCTCTTAACCAGACTGGATTGGATTTAAAGGAATGCCGAGATCAACTTGCAGAAATATAGGAGCATGGTAAGATATATAGGTAGGTTCCACCCACAATATATACCGCATATTTGGGCCAATCATATTTTCAGTCACATAAAATATATCAATCCTTTTTGATATACTTGAATCCTGAATCCTGCCGTTGCGCCACGTCGGAACTAGCTCAGCCGGTGCCACATCCACCAGTAGAGAATCATAAAAAATTTCTTTAAAAAAAGGAGCCAATGGATCCATCACCGCTGTTGTGCCCCATATCTCATCATTGTTTAGTGTAAAGTTTAAATCTCCCGCCAGGATTAAGTCTTTGAAAGCTAAAAGTCCCCTATCTGCAAGTTTTCTCCAGAAAGTCTTTCGATCCTTGTAAGGGCCATAAACATTTAGTAGAGACAATATCCTCTTATCAACAACACTGAAACCTGTCAAGAGAATGTCGTCGTAGGTAAGAACTAGAGAGAAAACAAAAAAGAGAGGATCCCAAGATGCCAGCAGACCCCCCGAATTTTCGACTGAACTAACTACACATGACATCCAGTTTGGTTTTAGTGCAAACATAAAATCCTGAGCCCTCACATCAGTGGTCATAGTCTCTTGTAGAAAAACAATATTGGGTGTAGTCTTTGAAAGAAGTCTCTGCATATATGCCATTTTAAGGGGTCGTCCTACCCCTCTTATGTTTAGATAAAAAAAGATCATGATTTGGCCCTAGCGAGGGCTTTGATTCCTCTAAGCACCCCCTGGTCGATAGTAAAAAAAGAAGAGGAAGAAGGTAGTGTAGAATCTGTCCCCACTCATTTACGAGCACTTCTAGTCTTAATAGGAGACAATTCGAGCCCCAAACCCCAAGACCAAGCTATTTTCTTTCCGAACGTGGCCATAGTTTCTTGCTTAAATGGTAATGTGAGTTTTTCATACTCCACTAAGGTTAAAACTCCCAAAAGTTATATTTCATTTCTTTGTATGTTGTCTTGTCTATGAAAATGCGTCATTTCAAGCAATTCGGGTAAGTATAAATCTTAGGTTTTGGTAGATTAGAAAATCCATACAAGTATTTCTCTAGATTCTCTAGACTATTGTAAGATAATTATATTTAGTTGTGATAATTTTAAATTAAGATAATTATATTTATATGTGATAATTTTAAATTGTAGTAGGGTGTATTTTGTACAATGATATTAAGAAGTATCTTGTCAAAAAAGAATAAAAATGGTGTAATTGATTGACTCTATAATGTATTTAAATAAAGAAAAGAAAAGTGGAATCTTTATATCTATAGAGAAACAAATTGTCAAAAAAGAATAAAAATTGTGTAAATGGTGTAATTGATTGACTTTACAATGTACTTAAAATAAAAAATAATGTGGAATCTCTTTATGTGTAGAGAAAGAAATTGGGGAAATACAACCATAAGAGAAAATGTAAGTTATTCTAAGGGCATAGATCAATTCCCTGAATTTTAGAGACTAAACCATTTGGACACATTTTTATACCAAATTTGTGGGTCTATAACTACATTCTTCTTATTTTTATGCACTATCATGTTAGATTTTGTAGCTTTCTAGAAACAAACACATAAAGTTAAGGAAACTAGTAAATCCTTTAGCGAAACTAGCATAATATTGTAGATTCAATTTATAGATAGTACAAACTTTTTACAGATGAACTTCATTATTTATTTAAAATAATCCTTGATTAGTAAAGTAATTGAGTGTTGTATTATAGCTTGACAATGTGGGAAGCGATGACTATAGGCGTAGGCCTTCACCTATTTAACACTATGAGTACTATTATACAACTTGGAATTTCCATATAAGATCACTGAGAAAATTCTCAAGAAGAAATTAGTTAATCAACTTTGTAGCTAGTTAGAATGCCAACTATCCAAATTAATAATCTTTTATAAAAATAGTTTGAAAAACCTAATTGATAATTCACTACTTTATGCAAGTAGGAGCTTGGAGTTTAGGGTTACCTCAAGTGATAGAATTTTTAATTAAAGGTTTATGTACCAAGGGTTTAACACTGCGATCCTCTCCCTAGGGTTAATGGGTTAATGGATGATAATTTGGTTGAATTTTTGGATGATCTATTGGAGGACTAGTAGATCTAGTCCAATCCAATGGATATCCATGGTTCTCTTGACCCATTCCGATCCTCTTCACTAGTGATAGGGACCAGTCTTGCAGAGGTCAATGAGGATGAAATTCCAGGTGAGATGTCAAAGGATCAAATTGAAGATCAAGCTATTGATATGTCCTCCTCAAGCAATGAAACAACGACTATAATCACATCACCCTAGCATGGTTTTCAAGTTTCGGGCGAGGAGATTTCTAGAACGTACACCTTCGAAGATTAGTCAAACCAAGGAAATCAAGTCTTGCATATAGAACCATTAAGGGAAATAACTCTATCATAGTAGGTTACATCCCATGCATTTAGTCCAATTGACTCAACACCTTTAGATTTGATGTATGGTTTGTTCATCTCTAGATATGATGGAGGAAGTTTCGATGAATGCCTTAATTAGGCTGAAGGTTTTATTGGTAAGTTCTTAACATGTGATCTCACTAAGTGGTATTTCATCCATTGATCCCAAAGCCTTAGCATATGAAGGCTTGGGACAGGGAGGACCAAGGAATCCTTAAAGTGAAAAAAGTGTATCAAGTGTCAGAGGGAAGCCATTAATACATTTCTTAGTGCCAATATTAAATTCAATGAAATCATGGAACTGAATGATTATGCATTCGTTGGTAGATTTCCAAGCAAGAGAATGGGAGGAGACTCTCTTAAATATCAGACAAAAGAAAACTTTGGTTCTTATCTTGGCTATAATCTGTGAAGTATGGTACTAGTGAAGGGTTGGATGGTTTGGATGTTTAGAACTACAACATATGTAGACATGTTTTTTCAAAAGAGGTGGAAATGAGGTTGCTAGGATCTGTTTCTTAAGAAATGACAATTGGATTTCGATGCCCTCTTCTCCCATCTTGACTTCACTCCAATATGTGTAAGGATACCAGGGATTCCTATGATTCTTTGGTTAGGCGAAGTCTTCAAGGAAATTAGGAACTTAATGGGCCTCTACTATTAAGTAGACAATTCATTTCAAGACTCCATATACATGGGGATGGCCAAAGTGTTGGTGGGTCTTGATTCGTCCAAGGGTTTGGCTAACTTCGTAATTATTCAGAAGGGACCTACAATTTTCTGCCAAACCCTTGACTATGAAGGGATCCCATTCAAATGAGGATGATGTCATGAATATTTCCATTTGGTTAAATATTTCTCTCTTAGGATCAAAATAAAGGTTTGGGTTCAAAATATTCCTCAACTTGCAAAGGACATACTCAATTCTCTTCCAAATAAAATTCCTTTTGAAGACATTCAAATGACCTATATGGAAAACAAATCAGCATCTGATACATCAAAAAAGGGTATTAAACCAACATATAAGGATCCACTCTCAAGCCACTCTCCATAGAAAGAGAACACAATGATTTCATGTAGTAAAATGGCTTCTCCTCCCTGTCATATTGAAAATTCCTCTAGTCATTTGATTTTTGGGACCTGGGAGATAGGTCTAGAACAATCCTCGATGGATCATCAAGGGGACTTCCTCTATAGTCTTTCCAATTTCACAAACCACCAGACCACCCCTCTCATTCCTTTGTATGGTTTAGGAGAGGCCTCCTCTTTTAACCCCAAGCCTCTGGATCTTCTTCCTCCCCCCTTGGAAAAGGTCCCAGAACCATAAATCCAAAGTGACTTCCTGTCCTTTGAGATAACAGAGTACAATCTCAGACCTATAAACATAGGACATGGTATTTTTAAAGGAGGGTTGAGGATGGTTTGGGACACTTTGAAGAAAAAATTACCAAATAAAGGAAAAGGAGAAGGAAATCCTTCCTCTCCTTAGCTTAGAAACAAGCCAATTCCAAGGTTAGAAGTGGTTGGCAACAATCCTTAATTGGGGACCTTAGAGAAACCACCCCTAAGGATGGTTCAATATTATTTTTTTAACCTTTAATTGCAGAAGATTGGTCAATTCCTCCAAGACATTGAACCTAAAAGGTTAATAGAAACTCATAACCCTTCTATCATCTTTCTACAATAATTGATGATAGACGGGGAAAAGGTGGTTCATATCTCTCTAATTTTTTAAAGGGATGGGAATTCAATTTTGTTTATGCCTTACGATGGTCTAGGGGGCTACTTATAGGGTCAAGGACTATGCTTTTTTATTTATTTAACTCTTGGGATTTCTTATCGATACTAGGGAACTCTCTTTTTCTCTGGATCAATGAAATCACATTTTTGAATCTCTATAGGCCTTACTCTAATATAATGGAATATTGGGAACACTTTTTCAATAGTTCATGGCTCCATAGTAGGTTGGTTGTGCTTGGAGGAGACCTAAAATTTTCTCTTGGTGCATCTGATATCTAGGTTCCGGTTGCCCAAATGGACATCCTTTTTTATTTCTTCATAAACAATTTAGAACAAGTAGGGCTCCTAGACACAGAGCTGGCCAAACTTTCCCCAACATGGACAAACATAAGGACTAGTGAGGTGAGAATAGTTAAATGCTTGGACCGTTTCCTGGTTTCATAG